>JAWQRJ010001784.1:0-14924 GCA_033557515.1 Diorygopyx duplodentatus | reverse complement strand
ATATATATATATATATATATAAGAAACGAAAGTTGATTTTTTAACTGTTACGTCATGAATAGAATTAAATGGGATAATAGCGTCGGTTTGTGTAGGTTTCCTATAAATGTCATAATTAATTGTATGTGAGGATGTTATTAAAGAGATATCGAAAAAAAATGAAGTGTGATTATTTTTTAATTCTACGGTGAATTTTATTTTAGGGTGTAATGTATGTATAAAATTATGAAGTTGATTTATAATATTTATATTTGTAGTGTCAATTATGACTAGAATATCGTCTACATTTCTGTTCCATAATATAATTTTGTTAATGAATTCGAAATTGCTGTTGTGTATAATTTCTTCTAAATTGTTCATGAAAATGTCACTAATAAGTCCGCTAAGTGAGGAGTTCATAGGTAAACCTTCAATCATGTAATATTTATTGTTAAAGTGAAGTGGTTTTGATTAATACACGCAGTTAAAAGTTTTATTAAGTTATTAGCATCTGTGTTATTGTTTAAGTGATTATTAATGAATATTATATATGGAAATATAAGCTATGGAAATTGTCTCTTTAATAGGTATATTAGTGTATAAGTTAGCAATGTCAAATGAAGTTGTAAATTCAGAAAGTAGTACTAAATGTGGATGTTATCAAATACATTGTAACGATTTTTTATAGTATATTTAGGTATGAATTCATAATGAATTATGAATTATATTTTTGAAAAAATTTACTAAGAATTTAGAAATAAAGTATGAATTAGAATTAGTGGAGATTATAATTGGTCCGATTATAATTTTTTTGTGCATTTTGGGGAGTGAATGTAGATTAGGGGTTATTGGGTTCACAGGTAATGCTTTTTTATGATTGAAATTATATTTATTTAAAGTTTCTGAAAGATTTTTTTGAAATTATTGTGAAAAGTTAGGTTTCTCTTTTTCTCCATAAAGTCATTTTCTTATATAAATTGTTCTGTTTTTTGAATGTAATCTACGTTATTTATTAGAATTATAGCAGCGTTTTTATCACCTGTTGTAACTATGATGTTTTCTTTTATCTTTTTTTGTAGGTTTCGTAGTGTGATGTTTTCTTGGTCTTCATGTATTCTTGATTTTTTACTTCGATGATGTAGGTTTTCTTCTTTTCTAATGGTAATAATTTGTTTTTTGATTTCTTCTTCTTCTTCTGGATGGGTTTTGATGGCTGTTTCAATTTCTATTGTCAACTTTGGAAAGTTGATTTCTTTGTGTATGGAGCATATTTATGTCCTTTTTGAAAAAGCATTTCTTCTGATTTAGTTAGTTTCAGAGATGAAAGATTAGTAAAACGGGTGTGAAACTTGTGTGGATTTTCAAATAGTGTATTTGTAATTCGTTTTGATTTTAATAGTTCTATTTTTTTGTGTATGTTAGTTACTTTATGAAGTGTGATTTTATTGGGGAATTTAGCTTTTGAAATGTATTCGTCAAGTATCAGAAAGTGGAATTTATTGGTTTGTTTAGGAAATTTAAAATTAGCAAAAGTAGGAATTAACTTGAAGTGTAGACATGTTTTAATCAATTTTATGTTTAACAGTGATTTATTTTATTTTATTTTAGATTTATTTTAGTTTAAATAATTATCATACATAATGTCCTTACGAATAATAAAAATAAAGGTTCCACTCATGACAAAAACAGCATATACTCCGTACCATGTAATGAATGTGGAAAAATCTACATAGGTCAAACTGGACGAAAACTAGGCGTACGCATTCACGAAATAGGAAATAGGACGAAATAGGATTCACGAAAACGAACACAAAATAAAATCTAGTTCTACGAAAAAGAGGTTTTCGCCATTTTTATCATATCATATGCATACTAGCAAGAGGGATCCACCCAAATATACTAAAAAAGGTATCTAGTATATTAAAAGTATTCGATTTTATTATTTAGGTTATTCGATAGTGCTATATAGGTTAAATGTGCAGATCACATTAGATTTAAACTTCGTGTGATTTATTTAATGCTCGTAAAAATTAAATAAATGTCAAAAAACAACAATTATAAACTATCGCGTCTGATGGTTTGTTGACTGATAAGCTTTTAAAATGATTTATTAGTATATTCATTTGCACTTACTAATTTCTTAATGTTCTCATTTTAACCCATTTTACTGCCATAGTCTAAATAGTGTTTTAATTTGCACTGCTAGAATAATTACCTATAAATCATTGAAAGTGTTAGCATTTCACTAATGAACCTGTGTTTTTCTTATGGACCTGAATATACTGACCCTATATACTGAATTTTAACAAATTCGAAACACACATTTGATTTTCTCTATAATGATATAAATATAACTCTATTATATAGTGTTATTAAAGTCCTAAGTATAGTAGTATTATAAAGTTGTATATTATATAAAAAAAGTACAAACTGTAAGATAATGCGACTAATCGAATCGATGGGACTAATGCGATTAATCTTTTAAGATTATCAAATCTTTTTGATATATTTTTTTAAATAATTATAATTAATAAAAATTATATAAAATCTGTGAGAATGAGATTGTAGAATTGTTGAATTGGTAGAATGTGGTTGAAAAAAAAAATTAATAATATATGATGTCATAATGAATATTACAATATTTGTATAACAAGTACATTTACAACGCAAACCCGAACATTTATTTAAAAATATTAATATAATTATTAATTATATATAATAACAAATATTTATTTGCATAAATCTACTAATGAAAAAAAGAATTTTCAATTCTAGTTCTAAATTAACATTAACATGTTTTTGCTTTTCGTAAACCAAACTGGATAAGAGACAAAATTTAAATTGAGAAATTAAAGAAACATTAGAAACAGAAAATGAGGCTATCTGTATATTTTGACACTACAATTTTTTATTATTTTCATAGAAAATCGATATAAAATTGATATAAAATTTACTAGTGTAAACAAGTGTAAATAAAAATAAATAAGAATAATATATGTGGAATAAAAATGCAAACATAATATAAATTGGCAACTTGATTAATTACCAACAGCCAAACGTGATTATAAGTTTTTTGATAGTTCATTAAAATGACACAGGTGAACAACTAAGCTATAAGAAATAAGAAAGTAAAAACTCATTAGGTTAATTTTAGAACCTAGTGAATTTGTGTTAAACTGAATATAAACTGTCAAAAATTTTCAACAAACGTGAAATAATTATTAACAGTTTTTTATAGATTCGATTTCTTTGCAATTTATTTTATGTTCTTCTTCTTCTTCTTTTCCTTTCCTTTTGCCCGTGCGAACATCGGGCAAAAGTATTTTCATTTTCTTTGTATTAGTCGTTTTTCTTTATCCATCTTGTACCTTTCCTCTCTTGTTTCCCATCTCTCTGATTCTCTGTACCTACGTTTTCCTTAGTAGTTTCTGTTATTCCATTCTGAGAACCTAACTGTACCATTCTAGTTGATAATATCTCCAATTCTGATCCGAGTCCACTTTGTTTGTCTTACTATCTCCTGTTTCTGGCTTAGAGGCCATGTTTCGTTGCCATATGTCAGTGCAAGTATTATTATTGCGTTGTAGATCTTTGCTTTCGTCCTTTGGTCAAATTCCTTTCTCCCAAAGATTGTTTTGTATAGTGTGCAGTATATTATATTCGCTACTCTGTACTATGCTCCTCAAATATTCAAATGTTGTAACTTTTTTATTGTAGTTTTCCTCCTTTTTAGTATATTTCTGTTTTTATACATTTTTGACAATTTTTTATAAAATCTAAATGACATTAGAAGGGGAAAATGAGTCTATCTGTAAAATATGATTAGCTGTTCGTTGACAATTTTTATACTTTATATTATTGTAGTAAAAAAATTACAAACGTTTAAAACGCAAAAAAATAAAACAATACGATTGTCGAAAACATGTACATACTTAACTTTGTGAGATCTCAATACATAGTTAGAAAAAGAAAAAAAGCTTTTTGAGATATTTATTTCTTCTAAGACTAAACTAAAGAAAGAACCAAAAATAATATTAAAATGGAACCCTAAATTTTAATATTTGATAAGTATTAGTATTAGTTTGGTGCAAAATTATAACCATTCATTTATTGAATTAATTAATATTCTCACTTTTTCACCATGGTATAAGATCATTAATAAACTGTTTTACATAGGTTGTTACGAGCAAAGTTTATACCTTCTAGGACACCTTTTTATTGTTGGAAAATGATCATTTATAACCAGTAAAGGGATTTTCATTATTCACAAAAAAGCTCTACACTAAAAAGTTTAAAATATATAACGTGTCATTCCTCAATATTTTGCCGCTCGCTATTGTATTTAAGGTCGCTTCGGCGACACATGAATCGATCTTATTTAATAAATAAAACAGTAACATTCTGAACAACTCAGATATATAAGATATATCATTATATTGGTTTAGGTGGATATAATTTGAAGATGTTTGTGAATGATATAGTTTGGAACAATCATATTCGATTTGGTAGAAGATCTTAGGTGTATACCACACGTTCCAACGTTTCATTACGATGTATCAAAAAGCTTCTTATGTCATCTTTTGTATGCAGTGATGAGTTTTAGCGTGTTTGCCCAGATGCATCAACTTTTCTCAACTTTGGACAATATGGGTCAGAAACTAATAAGTTTATATGAATTAACCTCTATTGAGGCGTTGTCTCCTTTTTTGGATTGGTATGATTTGGGCTACTTTATATTGGGAGGGTAAGTAATAACCATCGTAACCAGTAATTTACTAAAAAGATAAAGATGAGGTGATTAAAGCAAACAAAATACTCATTGCATACATTCATAAATGTTACTTTGCAAAGTACATTCTGCGAATAAATACAAACAAAACTCGTTGATACATTCGTAATTTCTGTTTTCCCGAAAACTTAACACATTGACCGGTCGTCACAGTCATCGCGCAAGCTGTGGGTGTAACCGTTGGGGTTGTCAAGAGCTGTCAGGACGAACAATAAAACATGTTTTAACGGTCGATAATGCGAACGGAATGAATCATGTCGCGACCGTTTTCCAAAGACAATTGAATTAATTTTCGACATGGGCACGTCCGGCCCATCCACGGGTCGTTTAACAATCCTCAGGTCTTCCCGGATCGGTTTGGTTCCGCACCGTCAAACACCGGGCAGCATAAAAATCCATTAAAACAAGAGGGAAAAAATATAAATACGGCAATATTTTATGCGGTCGTATATTTTTAGTGGTACGGGCCTGGAATTGGTTTTATTGTTTTATAACAGTTGCGCATCGCGGCGGCGTGGGGGGGAGCGGTCCTGCTTTTAATAACGGTACCGGGGCTCCGCATTTGCCGCTCTATGGGAACGGTGCGCCGTGATGTGTAAAGCGGAAACGGAATGGGGCCCTAGGCTTTGGCCGGAGAGCAGTTGCCATGCAAAAGGGGGCCTTTTTGTCGGGCGCGCCGAGAAAAGTGGACAGGTAAGGAAGGGAACTGTTTGGAACATCCTGAAGAATGCAAGAGGAAGCGTTTTGCATGCAAGCTCTTGAGTTTCAGGCAGTAGAAATGATAAAAGTACTTGGTCTCTTTTAATTTATGCCACAGTGGCTTTGATTCTTTTTTAGATGTCTTGGTTTAAAACTGGGTTTTTAAAATGCAATTTTAGAATGTAATATTGCAAAACTATTACAAAGAAGTGTATGAAATGAACTGATAGCATCTTCTAGAAATAAGAAACATTCACAATAATTAATTGGGTTTAATACAATGTTTTTTTTTTAATTTTAACCTACTTTTTTTCCACTTGGTATTCATATGCTCCATTTAACACGAATGCAACAGAAATTACAGTCTGGCCTTCGAAGTGCGAATATAGAAAATTATATCTTAAGGGTATAGTGAAAAAACTATTTTCCACAAAAATTTTTTAGAACAACAAATAGTAACCACAAAATACCTCGAATAAAGTTGTTAAGTAAAATGGGCCTGAAATTGAGATTCTAATTGTCAATAGTGCTAATAGCAATTGTTCTAATTGGTAATTGTCCTAATTAAGAAGAAACCTTTAATTTGTGATTTCATAACCTAATGATGCAATAAACATAGTGTAAGATCTTCAACTGTGGGTGAAAGAAAGCATAGTTAAACATAGAGATTGTAATCCTTGTATATCCTTAGGAAGGATAATGTCCATAACACCAATCGCTTTTATTTTAAACCTGTATAACTTATTAACCTGTAACAATTTTTTGCACATTTAATCATTGATCCTTGTTAATCCTTGATGTTCGCCTTCTTTAGCTTCAATGTTAAAATATCGAGAACTATAGTCCTTATAGTCTGGTCACACTAATCTTAGGCGAGGAAGTATAATCTAAAGTTTAGTTTGTTTGTACTTTTAACCACTTGGGGCTTAACACGTTGAGCGCCGCTTTAATTAGAATAGTGGGGTATGCCAAAAAGGCGGACAGACGCTCGCGTTGGCAGTGGTTCGTGTGCAGTTGTCGGGGGGCCCCAGGCACCGTAAAGGTTGAAGCAAAGGAAATGTTACAAGGTCTTCGAGATATCACGGAGATTGTGTGTAGAGTTTTGTAATAGCCTTCTAGACCGCTTCGTTCGGTAACCATCTCCGGTCGGAGTAGAGCGCATTTTTAATTATTATTCATAATGGGGAATATAGTAGTAAGGCCCCCCTAATAATATCGTTTCACAGAAACCAATAAGAACAAAAATAGATTTACTTTTTTTGGTTTCGAAGTTTTTCTACAATGACTAATAATATGCCTTACGAAAGAGTCTATGAATGATAATCAATACTTATGACAGCGACGTACTTAAATTTCGAAACGTTAATATCAACAACAACAAAGAAAACCAAACAAGGTTGCGTACCTAAAAATTATGGTTTATGAAATATACGCCCATTATGAATAATCCCACGCGATGTGCATCATTGAGAACAGCGTATAAATTTTATAATTTGACAAGAATATTTTTCAAACAACTCTATCTTTAGGTCAGAAGTACGGAAGAGGTCAACTACCGATTAGACAACATTTTATTATAATTATTAACGACCGAAATTTAAATATTCTTTTAACGTCCTCCTTCTTCAAACTGCTGCGAAGGTAGTAAAAGATGTTTTATTGTGGCCACTAAGTGTTGTTTTGTGTCTTCATAAGGGGTACTATAGTTTTTTCGGGTTGCTGGCTTCTACACTCTAACAGGTTTTCTAAGAAATAGAGGGCCTATAAATTTTATATTAACCTACAAATTATTATATATGTTACAAATTATATATTAACCTATATTGACCTACAAAAATGTTAAAACCGAGGGGGTAACCAACGGAAGATTAGAGAAATGGGTTATTGGGTGATTTTGGCGAATTAACATAGCCGAAGAGTATGAAGATTCTTGTAAAAGTTAATGGCGGGAACAGTCATTATGTGAGTAATCCATTCGTAGCATATTCACAGTTTAGCATATTACACTAATCGGTTAGTAATTTGAGCCGGCTTGCGTTTATTATTAAAATCAAACCGGCGAGAGTAGGTAGTGCTCATTTGAATACGAAGTAATTACTCATAAACAACGGTAATAAGGAACATATAAATCACTACACTACTTATAAGCACCTTACCATACTTTATATTTCAGCTTCTTCGGGAGATATACGACCTCCTTTCCAAAGAAGAACAATAAAATGGAGGTTACGACCCTGTATTCTTTTATTAGTCCGACATAAAAAATCAGTTAACAGCCGAAGAATTGCCCAATTGCCGTTTCCAGCCGATTATTTTCGGGAGACATCGATACTACATAAAGAAGCGAACCCGCCTGAAAAATCGCATATAATCATTCTCAAAAGAATACACGCGAATACGTAACCGTACGAAAAAAACACATGCATACACTCAACAAACAACACAAAGGTTCACATCAACGAAGGTCACCACTAAGATCATCTCGTAGATACGAAAAAGCGCATAATGTGATGTATTTTGTTGGATTACGCAATCATTAACAGTAGAACGTTAACAATATTCCCGTGGCAATGAAGCTATCTTTTGTCAATAGATAATATATTAACGATACATAATAATATGTTAATTACGTCAATGTTATGTTCATTATTTTTATTTATCAAAAAATGCTAAAAATTATACTTGTTTTTTAGCTCCAAAAAATCGTTGCGTGAAAAAAAAATATATTCAGTAAAATTCATGGAAACAAAATTCCAAACACTGTTTCCTGTATTTCTTCACCTTCATCAGTTTCTTGTTTTTGAAAAATATGGCTTATCGTTGCGATACAAACTTGTATCAACATGGTAACCTAACAAACAAATACACGTACTTTCCGATTATGTATAGAGGTGTATATTTCAGTTATAATTTGGAGAAGAAGATATACATTTTGTAAATGAGGATAATACCTGTGACAAAGGTGGAAGTCTTGTAGACATGGATTACAAGATTAAAGCTGCAGAATATTGAAATAGTGGAAAAACACAAAGTCGTTCTGTAGAAGCACATAGCGTAAAACAACCAAAATTGTTACCATTTTCTACTCGTACTGGTACTAAAGATATATTTTTATTTACAGATGACAAAATAATAAATATTTTCTTAAGTTGGATTACCCTGCAGTGACAATAGAGTGACGCAGCAACTATTTAAGGATATAAAGCTATCACTTTTAATTAATTAACACGTTTAGACTCAAGCCTTATTTTCAGCAAGTCATCGTATCGAAAAATTACAATTATAAACGCCTGTCAAGTATTTAATTTCGTTGACTATTCGAGTTAACCGAAATCCTTGCTTGTTTTAAACGACGACGTTTGTGTGTAGGAACTTTTTTCTGTAAAAGCACAACAGGAAAAAATGAAGTGTGACACAGAATTGCCAGCGCTATTCCATTTGTGTCGTTATTGCCGGTTTAGTGCCTATTAAGTCTAAGACCTTGATATCGGCATGAATATTCATTTGATTTATCGTGGATTTTAATATCGCGTTTAGAAATCTGCTCGGAAAAAGTGATACAGTGCAGGTACACCTGTCTTTAGTCTATCCACTTTAAGCCATGAACAGTGGCGTTCCTTAAAATATAATTATTAATTTGAAGTATTGCACAGCTTTAGTTTGATCCTTGAATTACCCCAATTAAAATTATCCTAGACGTCAGATCGTTTTAAATTTAGAACAAATATCACACAGATTCAGTGTGTTTTATCACACATCTACAGATTAAACAGTGATAAAACACAACCTGATCTAATACAATGGATCACATAACGTTTTTATTATTTTTAGTTGTACGAAAGCAAAGCTGCCAGCACGCCACTGGTCGCCGATAAATAATGTTGAATTATTGTCTAGGATAGTGGTTAGGCACGTCTTCAAACACAAGATCCTTTCAATACGTGCGAAATTAGCCGCTAAGTCAGGTAGTTACTACCGCAAGAGCTTACAACTACTAACGGTATTTTAGATATTTTTCGTCTGGCGCTTTATTAATTCTCATTACTTGCAGGAATAGCCAACTAAGTTGCGGAAATTACTCATAGCGCTAGTTAGTTGCTTTAATCACACTTCATTCGTAATATCGTGAAGTTTTCGAAAATAGATTCAGGATAAAATTTATTTTCAAACTGTTTTAAAGGAAGAAATATTAATTCCAGTATAATGTAAATTTTAATAATTAATTTCTACTAATGTATACCGTGAATTAATTTCAAATTTGATTAATGGAACAAATTTTTAATATTACCATTTGAAGATAAACTCTTGTGTTATGGTGCAATTTTTTCTGTAAATCTTAATTCAAAATTCGAGTAGCAAAGAAAATGAATAAAGTAGTGTAAAGGAGTGACGTAGCACCATTTACACATCTATTTTCGTTTAATACCTCTACTATGGGTTAATGTTGTAATTTCCCCAAGTAATTTGTTATTTTTAAGCGATGTTGCTGTATTTGTATTTATATCACTCAAGGTCTATTGAAACGATGGTTCTATTCTGTTTAATTATAAAGCTATGTCTAAATAAGTTTCTTTCTTTCAATGTTTGGAAATATTTTTTTTGTGAACGCATTTTGACATAATACCAAATTGTATTTGCTTCAAGTGCAAACTAATTTATATTTAAAATTGATTTATATATAATTGCAAATATACAAAGTGCGGCAGAAATAACTCCCACATTTCGAAATTTCAAGAACGGCTCAAAATGTTATCATCCGTCAAGGCCACCATTTGGACGATATGATTTTTAAAACATAACATAAAAAAACTTTTTTATATCTACAATAGGAAAATAAAAAGTTTTTGGTGATACCTCGTACCACTTTTTTTCAATCCCATTTTTCTCGTCGAATTCTAGAAATCCTCCAACTTTCAGGCAAACTGAAGTGGAAAATACAATTTTAGCTCGTTTAATAGTATTAGACAAGCTATTAGTGGTTAGATCATATTAATTAATTTCCTGGACGACAGCAACACAACTTATTTCATAAAATATAAAACATATCTATAGTCGGTTCCTATTTTTTGATTATAAATGAGTGTACTAGAAAGTTTAGCTTTAATTATGAACATGGAGAAAGAAGTCCCTAACTGCTAATTGACTGAACTTGGATGGATGGAATACATAATATTACCATGCTCCATGTCTTTATCCCACTAGAAAGTAAGAAAACGGTAAACACTTTTGAAAGTACGACGTAGATCACATTCGTGGTTAATAAAGTGATTTCTTAATTAGAAAAGATTACAAATTAAAATGAGTGGATGTAGATCACTGACACGACTTTCTCTCACCTAACCCCCCGATCTATTTTAGGAAAATAACTTCTAAACGGTGCGATCTTGGACATGTGTATGTTTAATAAAATCGACCATAAATTCCATAAAAACGCCAACAACTTGATTGCAAGCCAAAATAAACTACTTATACGGTCGATTATGCTATACTTAAACTTAGCCAACCCAACCTACACGAACGAAATTATATTTTAAGGTTTTATTTTTCTCTCGAAAACGGCATTAAAGAATGCAGTGTATAGTTATTATGCAATTTAAAAATGGTTTTAAAATCCATATTACCTACCGTATGATTGGACGTACTATTGATAATATTATGAACGTACCATTGATTAATTTGTGTAAACAGGAATTAGTGAAATATCCTTCAGTGTAAACGATGCTTTGTCACCTTATTGACAGTAAGCCAACCTAAGTTTTTTTTACTGTCAAAAAAGATGAGTAAATTTAAATACAATTGGACGCGGCTAGTGGTGGAAGTGCACAACTCAACTTTGTAGATTGAAAATATAGAGACCTTTTTCCAGCAGCGAGAAGGGCTCTTCGAAAAGATGGAAGTGGACGAGGGACCCGTGGGTGAACCTATGCCCGGACCATCACTCCACCAATCCATAAGGCAAGAAATGGTCCGTCTGGTGCAAATTAACTTACACCACGGCAGTTTATGTATGCAGTTGTGTTAATAATTTAAATAAATAAATTTTGAAATAAGTACTTTAAATTAAAAAAATTGGAGAAACCAATACGTAAAAAATTCTAAATTAATTCTAATTCAACTAATTAATTTTACAGTTAATATTTCTATTGCATTTTTTCCATTAGGAATATACTCCTTTGCCCTACACAGTATTTTTCAACCTGTGGATCGCGACCCCCAGGGGGGTGGCGAAGTCTTGCTCGGGGGGTCGCAGTCGAAAGTCACGTCAAAAGCCAACAATTCTACAAGCCTTCAGTGAGAAGGCTGTGACTGTTTTTTAATAATTTGTCGAATGGTGGTTCTATTCTAGATATGCAAATAATTAAATCATTTTCTAATTGGAGCCTATTTCTCTTCTTAGCTTTTATGCTCACTATTGACGAGAACGTTAGTTCACATAGGTATCAAGTGGCGAATGGCATTAATAATTTCAAAGCTTCTCTTGCCAGCTCTGGATATTCTGTTTTTCTCTTCATCCAGAAGTCATCAGTCTTTTGCGAATTAAATTTCATTTTAAGCAACATCTATAAGATTTTCTTCCATCTTCATGGGCAGATCAGCCAGTTGTACTGACATATCCTGAAAAGGATTTAGTATCTATCTACGCCCATTGTCAGCTTCAGAGTCCAGTTCAGAGTCTGGAAAGTAACTTAATAGTTTCTCTGCCAAATTATGCAGGTTCTGTATCATGAGAACTTACTACCAACGATTGATCCGTTGCAATTTCTTCAAAAATCTTCTGAACGCAAGGGAAAGACTTTACCTTTTTTGGTAAGACGTTGACCACAAACGAAGTTTTGCGAGGAATCCTTTGATTTTATCCTTGGTCGTTAGAATGTTTCCTTCTCTCCCTTGGAGAGAAGGAAACAGGAGGGTTTGTTTAAAATATTCAGGTGGTCAAAAAGATTAGCGAGAAATGATCATTTTAATAGCTAAAGAGAGGCACACAAACAATTCGCATATTCAGATTTAGTATCTTGTAAGAACATTAAGAGTTCTGGAACAATTCAGCTTGTAGTTCCAGAACTCGTGTCAACACCTTTCCTTTGGACAGCTACCTAACATCTGTGTGATAAAGGAGATTTTGATGGAGCGAACCCATGTCTCACAAATTGTTCTAAACAGTCGAGTTTGCAAGGCTTTACCTTTAATAGTGATCACCTCTCTAAGCACATAATTTAAATTTTAAATTAGACTTTGAAATCACTGACATTAGTTTCATTACGGTCATGAGGGGTCGCCAGATTTTTTAAAATTGTAAAGTGGTCGCGTATTCAAGAAGGTTGAAAAACACTGCCCTAGAAGGATAACATATACAAATTGGAACCACCCTTATACCATTTCGCTATTCAGACTACTGGAAAAGAAGGGGAAGTATGGATTGCATATACGAGCAATAAGATGAAGGGGAAGAGCTTTTGAAATAGAAGTAATAACTTGGAACTATATCGTAATATAAAAATTTATATATTGTATATATAAATCGTATATCAACAAACTGTGAATAAGGTCATAAAACTGTTAGATGTAAGCATTGTACAGTCATCCTCACTATCAGAAGTAAGGGAATGAATTTGAATCATCCTATAAGTATTTTTTAGAAATATTTTTGGCGATTTTTATTTTTATGGATATATTAGAATCATCACTTTGGTCACTACGGAGGTTCACCCGGATTTAGAATCTCCCTTCACATCTTCATGAGAGAAAAGTGAATATGACGACGACAACTAAACACCTCAATACAATTTGTGGTCGCATTCTTATACCTCTCATCCTTACCCTTACATCTCAATAAATGATCTTCTAGACGTAACATTTTGATGGTGAGATTTTGATGTATCTTCGCGAATTAGGTTATTCTAAAGGCAATGATACCGTTTTTGGATGTTGAACCACTCATATTTCTGTCTGTCTCTTTGTTCGCCTGTCAATCTGTGATTAACACTTCTCCTATTTCTAATCATTTTGGGGAAAAAGTTTCAAATAAAATTTTTATGCGTCAGTTCTATTTTCTTCTAGAAGTATTTTCATATATTCTCTTAGACGCTATGCAACTTCAGTTTTATAAACAGAACACCTTGTTTCCTTGTCGAATGTATTGTCGATTTTATTAACCATACATTTAGCTAAAGTCGCACCATTTAGGAAGTGTTGAACATTTTTTACAAAAAGGGGGATTAGGTGAGAAACAGTCGTGTGAGTGTTTCATACCAGATATTTGATCTTTAAATGTCCAATAGCTCTTAAACGGTGCGACAAAATTGGTACCATTAGTCTTAGAACACCATAATTCGTCCAGATATGTCATCTCACCGTCAACATTTTGGACCGAATGGATTACTTTCTCTTTATATGAGAAAAAGTAAAAATGCAACAATGGACATTTAAGCAACTAAATTCAGGTGGCGTACATATGATTGGAATACGGGGTATTCCAATAATTATTGCTCAGAACTGCTCCTACAATTTCCTTTTTTTTGTTTCTCTTTGAATATTTCTACAAAACCTGTTCGGAGTTAAAAGCTGTTCTTTTAAATTTTGAAATGTATATCTTCAATTAATTATTTCTGTAGATCCTCTTTAGAGAAACTTGTTTCCAAAAAACAACAAGAGCAGTTGAAATAATTGGAGAACTTAGCCATTTTTGTGAGGAGCTTCTTCTTTTGTTCTAAGTTCGAGATTTAATATAATATTCTAAATTATAAAGCGTTTATGCTATCGATATCTAAATTTAAAAATTTCTCGTTGACTTTTTCTTTCAATTAAGTATATTATATTTTTGCATTATGATGAATCAATATGAAATTTGAATATTAATGATGAATTTATCTTGAAGAAGAGGAGAAGAAGAAGATATATCTTATTTAGAACCCGAAATAATTGCTTTCTAAATTGCACAACAAATTAAAAATAAATACCTTGCGTTATTGCTCAGAGTCGCTGCTATGAAATTTTCATTGTTTTGTGCTTATTTATATTTCTACAAAATCTGTTCGTAGAAACAACGTGTTCCGTTTAGATTTGTAAATGTATGTCTTCAATTAATTACTTCTGTAGATCCCGCTTTGAGAACCTTTCATAAATTAAATAATTTTGAATATGTAAGAAGCTCCCAAAACGCAATAAGAGTAATGGAAAAACATTGGGGAATTTAACAATTTTTGTGGCGAGCTTATTTTTTTGTTCTAACTTGGTTGATTTACTATGTATTGTTTTTTGCGGCGCACAGTGGTCAGAGAGACCAGGTTTCACGCGAAAAAGGGAAATATTAAAATTGTGATAAATCAACCGGGATAAAGCCATTCTTAGTCAGAAATGTCCAACGAATTCAGAACTGATTAGTATTTTCAATAAAATCTGGTGGGTAAGTCGTTAAATGTGTTTAATTCAACAAATTCGTCCGTGACATGTTCTAACC
>JAWQRJ010001783.1:0-14925 GCA_033557515.1 Diorygopyx duplodentatus | reverse complement strand
TGGAGATTTTCTATCGTCAGAATAAAATAAGCAACCTTCAATTGATTTTGTGAGAGGAACGAAGGAACAGAACGTAGGCCCACCGTCATCGCACTTAATAAATAAATAAATAAAATTGCGAGGAAAATATCGATACAGTACTGCTGGCGGGAAGCGAAAGTCTTTAAAAAAGTAGCGTAAATGTCAGCAGACGTTTGCGCTACGATTTCATCTGCTGAATGCGACTTTACTCTACCTACTTGCTACATTCTAAAGATGCCGTTAATCTAAAAAAAAATTGTCTTATTTCGCGAGATTGTACCAGGTACAAATAAAAATTGATACCTAAATGAACGCACAATATTTGTTGTGGCCTTTATAAATATATCTTTAATAATGTACACTGTAAAATTAATACTCAACAGATCGAGCTTTGCTCATCAGGCTATGTCATTATATTTAATTCAAAATTATTTGTTTATCAGACAATTTATTATTGTGTTCTTTGTTAACTATTGCGTTTTCATTTCTTTTATTATCACTTTTTATTAATGTGCTTTTAAAGAACAGACATGCAAAGGAACTATTCAAAACTATTGTTTTTAATAAGTACCCCTTGTTGATAATTTATTATTGTTCTTTGTTTTTACCTCAGAACAAAGAACCTCTAGAGACCGTATATTACTTATATTGCAACGATAATAATAATAACAACACCAAATGTAAACAGGACTTTGGCAGAGGCGTGCACTTTCTACGATCCACGTTTCTTCTAAAAATTGTATTACAAATATTTCTTAGTGATTGGGTGCGTTATTTACGAAATTTGATATAATAGGTTACTAATATTATACTTGTATTCACTTCAAACAATCATTTGAGCGAAGTTAGCCTCAAGAATTAGCCTCAAATTAGAAAGTTAATTTTAATCAGCAGAAAAGGTGAAGGGGATCTCCCTGAATCCCAAAATGTAATTAAAAGAGGTTGTCCGACATCGGCGCGAATTTTTTATATTATCCCAACAGCACTCTTCCAAAGAATGAGTGTAACAAAACAATCTGACCAAGAACTTGAGAAATATTTGTCTTACGAGCTCTCTGTCTATCCATTATTTCTTTTTGACGAGTCCGGGATTGCGAAAAACTACTAAATCCTCTTTGTACAAGGAACTCACTCCATTCCCACCAGACATCACTTTTGGGAGCAGGTGTATGTATGTCATAGATAGCGGGTATTTACTGCACCGAATTTTGTGGCAGGGTGGTCAATTATTTGGATCGACTTGTGACAGCTGTGTGGACTATGTTAAGTCGAAATACGCAGTGAACGCTGTAGTAATCTTCGATGGATACCCAGAAAACATTACTGAAATGAGTACTAAATTTGAGCGTGGAAGACGATCTCGCAAAACGGTATCTAATGAGGTTGTTTTTAATGAGACTATGGTATCAACAGATTCTCAGGGGAAATTTCTCGCAAACGACAAGAACAAAAACCATTTAATAACCCTGCTGATGAGTAGATTTGGCTCACACTCATTATCAACACTGCCCTCAATTTGGCACCTAACCATGAGAACGTGATAGTCATTGGTGAAGACGTAGACGTTCTGGTAATCTTAATTGGGCTTTGCAATTTTCCCAATGTTTATTTCTTGAAACCAGGAAGACGGAAATGTCCCCAGAAAATCTATTCACCATTGGGTGCAGTCGACAAATTAATTGCCAAACATCCTACTTCTACATGGCATGAGTGGATGCAATACCACTTCTGGATTGCAGTCAAGGGAAAACAAAATACCTTCAAATTTTGAAGAAATTTGCCGATTTCCAACATATACATATATATTTAAAAACTCTGGTGCTGAGCCGACGATGTTATTAAAGCTGGGCTGTTGTTTCTGGTACACCTATATGTAGATTCAGCGGGAAAGCAACACCTTCCCTGACCAGCCTGAGGTGCACGTGCTACATAAAATCTGCTTTTAAGGCCGCTGCAAATATAGCAGCGGCTCCAACAGAAGATCCTCCCTCCAACAGAAGATGCAGCTCCATATCACTGTCTGAGAGCAACCAAGTACAGCTATGGCTAGGTAAGTGTAAAAAAGCTAAAGAGGAATGGGGATGGAATAAAATAATCTTAGAAAAAAACATTGTATTTGAAAAATGTAGGAAATTTTCTCTAGTTTAATTTGGTGCAATAATTTCTTCAAAAAAGTTTAACCCTGTACCGAATAGCAGGGAAAACTCGAAAGAAAACCGATTTTTTCATGGTTTTTCGCGTTGAAATTCGTGTTCAGCGCCCCCAAAAACATAAAGGAATAAAGAGGAAAAAAAACTTCTCCAAAACTTTCCAGGCAGAATCCTAGATTGACTGGATTATATAATCAGCATTATTTATACGTCTACTCTCCGTAACTTGTGGAAGAAAATCCTTTTTGCACCTTCTGTACAAAGTGTAGCAATTGTGATCTTTTGTAACTTTTGTTATTGCAGCTAACGCCTCTAAAATTTTGTGTTTTTCTATGAATTCAGCTAAAACGTAATTGTTTCTCTTTACTTTAAATGTTCTTTCTCTCTTTTACAGGAAGGTGAATCACTATAGGTGCTATACTCAATTCTGGTTTTATCGCAGGATGGTTCTGAAAATATCTCTGAGAAAGTCAAAATTTGAGCATGATGACCTGACAAATGGAAATTTACCGTATTTGTGGTTAAATTGCTAGATTTTAAGTTTAAGTAAAAGATTTGTTTATCCTTCTCCGATTTTTAACTGATTGGAAAGATTCTTCTTGGTTTGACACGACCAATGGTGAACTTGTGGACATCGTGGGGAAATAAAACAACTCACAAACAATAGAAGTATAATTTATTTGGAATATACTTCAAATACTTCCACCCAATAATGTACATACGTGATTAATGTAATCAGTATTAAACAGTTCGTTATAATATTAATCACATGTGCAACATGACTTATTTTATGGTTATTAAAACAAACAGTATAGTAATAAATTAAAATTGATTAAGAGTCCATACGGGGCAGCAAAATTACAAATCAGTTACCAATAGATGCAATTGATGAATCTTTAGATTTTATTTTCTAAGACAATGTCAAAATCAATTTAAGGTTCACTAAAATTGTCTTAGCAAATATAAATCTTACAGTTCTCTCTTACAAAAAGGTTACACAGCCTAATATTACATTATAATATTGCAAATATATTGAAAAATATCGTATTTTCCTTACAAATGTTATAAAACAGTTTTTTTTTTTCAGTTAAAAGAATAAGGTATCTGCATATTATTGATATACAACTGCTGTGTAAAAATGTAATAAAATTGAAAAGTGGAAATCAATAAAATAGATATTGGTTTAAGCACAAAGAGATAAAATGTGATGTATGTTTTACTTGTTCATACCCTCATTAGTTTACCATAATACAATTTATTAAATGTATGTTTATGGTGTTTTGCTACAATGAAAATTTAAATACTCACTTCAACCAAACAGGCATTAACACAAAAGTACACAGATTTTATTAAAAATTCCCAAATAACAGTTTCAAATAGATCACTTGGAAAATATGCAATATGCTTTAACATTAGACATAATATTAAACTCTTTATATTACACAGATAGTAACAACAAATTACAATCTATACATGATACTAAGAGCAGTTGCAAATAATTAAAAACTGGAACCAATTCACATATAGATCATAATTCATTACATATATGAATTGCTTAATTAAGAGTAATAAGCAGTACACAATACAAAATTAATAATTGATCGTCACACAGATTTTGGGAACAAATTTTTTTTTGTACGTTTCTCAAAAAGGTGGTTATACTGATAAAGCATAATTTGGATGTTGATATGAAATATATTGGAACCTTATGGAACAAATTAAATTAAAAAAATATTAACCACTTCTGCAATACAAAATAAAAATTCAAACGTACTTAGAATATTCAAACATGCTTAGATAAATTTTACACATATGCATTTTCAAACAAATGCACAGACAAAAGAGTAAATGTCCCATATATATGTATATACTTACTTATACATCAACTGATAATATTGATTTACCAATCACACACAGTATGATTAAGATTAAGAAAGATGACAACATGTACAGCTGCCTGACCTAACATCATTTCTTGGCGATGTATAACATTTGCCCCAATGATGATTCCAATAAAACTGGAAGTAACATTTTTGTTGCATCTCGATTGTTTATAGATAAAATTCATACCTAAATGCTGGTCTTATTCGACGAGAACCAATGACGAACTGATAACCAGTAGGCTTAGCATTCTAAGTAATTAAAAATTAATAACCAAACTATTAGACATACATAGTACATAAAACGTTTAAAAAATAGTCAAACTATATATAAAAAGACAGCTATCAGTTCCTAGTTTTGACCATTAAAAATATATATATATATATTAAAAACAAAACCCATTGGGTTTAAGCTACTTATTAGAGTCGTCTTCGCTGCTCCAGCGTTTTTCCTGTTCTTCAAGTTCTTCTTGTAGCCTTAACTCTAATTCTCTCATGTCGTTCGCAATATCGTCTTCGTAAGTGGCATCTTCGGTATTGAGATTTGTATTACCATTAACCAAAGAGGAAACCAGCCGGTTCTGATAGGTAAAAGAACGCTATAGAATGAAACTACATAAGGTAAACCGTACCAGTAATTGACTATGGGCCAGTAGTTGGCACTTTTTCCACAAAAAATGAAGAAGGAAGGGAATAATAAGCGAGAAAGTAACATAATTGGTCCGTTTGTGAGGAAGAGTGACGGAAATGCAAACTAATGCGCCAACATACAGAACGATAGTGTCGAGTCTAAATTGATCGAAATTGGATTTTTGAGATCCTTGAAAGACCAGGGAAGGCCTTTTTTGAGAAGGAAGAACTCAGTCTGACCTTTAGTTTCCGATTTGTTCACTTTTTAACGTTTTTCTCAAAAAGTACTGAACGTAATGAATTTATTTTTCAGGCGCCATTCTGGTCTCCTTGAGACGATAAATCTAAAAATTTGGTTTTGAAGATCGCACAGTTGAAATTTAATTTTGAAGCCATCTCAACCAAATTTTATTTTTGAGATCCTTAAAGACCAGGGAAGGCCTTCTTTGAGAAGGAACTCAATCCGACCTTTGGTTTCCGATTTATTCAGTTCTTAACGTTTTTTTCAAAAAGTATCGAACTTACTGGATTTATTATTTCTCCTCGAGATGATAAATCCAAAAATTCTTCACTGCGAATCAACAAGAAGGCATTTTGCATGACTCGTAAAGGATCTTCAACACAGACGAGAAAAAATATTCAAGCGGGTGCTTCAGTTTGAAGAAGATAGTCCAACTCAAACATTGATGAGATACAATCTGGAAGCGAGAGTGACAGCAACGAAGAAAAACAAGAGGACAACCTTAATAAGCCTGTGGAAAGAAAAGTGGATACATATGTAGTTTTTTCATACGAAGAAGAGTTATTCCCAGGGCTTATAATTGGTGTTACTGAAACTGTTTCACCAATGCAAAAATCCGGGAGGCTGTGGAAGCGGCCAGAAAGAATGGATAAGCTAGACTACGAGTACAACCAGAAATATATATTCTGTTCCTGAATTAGATTTTTGATGGCAGTAACTTTTTAAATTAGGTTTTAAATTTAACAGTTTTTCATTACATTTTTGTATCCTATTTAAACGACTCGAGGTCATTTCCCTTCAAATGGTCAACTACTGAAATAAGTGAGGGAACTTCTGAAGTCTCTTTTCAGAAAATATTGAATAAATTTTTCATAATATACTTACCATTGCAAGACATGTGATGTTATGGTCAAGAAGTAGTTTGTACGATTAAGATTCTTATTTAGTGAAGTTAAGTTAATGCAAAGACAAAAAATACTATGAGTGGTCAACTACTGGTTCGGTTACCTTACCAGGTTATTAAACTTACCAAACAAACTTCTTTTTGCTTCTCTTGGATGCCTTGTTCGATTAGGTGCAGTTCTTGCTTAAGACGCTCCCCTTCACTAATCGTTGTAACCCCTTGCGTCACCAATTTTAAGTCGTTCAACTGCTTTTCCAAATTGCGCAGTTGGAGTTTCACCCTCTGGGCCTCCGCAAGAAGTTCTTTTGATGGATCGTGCAATCTTTGCAGGAAATATTGTGGACCTTGACCTGTGGGAGAAAAAGGCGAACATAATATTTAGAAAGTAGACGAGAACAGTTATTATCCAAATCACACAATTATCCAGACATATGGGAGAATACATTTCTGCACAAACTGTTGTTTTATAATGTAATAATAAAATTACAAATACGTATTGTAACAATAACGTCATCGATTAATCTTAGGTGATGTAGAGTAGTGCTGGATAAAAAGCCCAATGCTTTAACCCTTTCGTGGGCCACTTTTTCTTTAAGAAATTGCTTTGAATGCATGTATTTCAGAGCAACATTAGGTGGGAAGCCGGCTTTCCACAGCCCACGAAAGGGTTAAGGGAGCCATCCCGTGTGATTGGTTCAAAAAATCTATTTTTTTTTTGCATAAATTGCATCAAAATATAGTGATTTTCCAATATTCGGAGTCGTTCGGAAGTTACAGTGTTGAACAGGCCCAGTGCGGTTTGAGAACTCGATGAGGTGAAGAATCCGATCCCTTCTCTTGCGCTTTGGTTTCTTACCTGAGCCCTTTTAATGCAAACACAGGTATAAGTGCACAATAGAGAAGCCGTTATAATTTCTACTCATTTCCTGTTTCGAATATAATGGTTAGTTTAGTCTTGACTGAGCACCCAAAGCGTTCGAACTGTACTTTGCTATAATATTTTGTTGTACGTGTCGTGAGTGATTTTTGACAAAAAAATCAGCGGAAAAACTTTTAGGAAGCACATGAACTTGTATGTGGCAATTGCGACAAGTTTTGTGTAATGTATACACTTGCAAACTAGGATAATTCTGATTCATCAAGCCATTTTTTTTTCATGTTGAAGTCGTGAAAAAACACCAAAATTCACGAAAAAATGTTGCCAAAAATTTACCTTTCAATATTTTTTAATAATCCTAGTTCATGCTTCACAGATTAAAATGCCGTTTGATTTTTTGGTTTCAGATAAGCAGAACGCCCGCAATCGTGGTCACCGAAGGAACTTTTTTTGAAGATGAGTGGCTAAGTTGCCGTGTACTTCAGCAATTTCGGATTTCGGGCTGAAAAAATTGTAGAGGGTGCTCAAAATATGAATAAATATGTGGTAAAAAAGTTCGCAGTTGTATGTTTATTTAGTACGCCAAAAAAAAATTCTTAAAAATAGCGAATGCTTTAAAGTTTTTCGATTGACTCATCATTCTCATCATTCACCATGCATTAATCGGAGAATTATTGCAATACAAGACTTACTGATGATATATCCGTCGCCCACTCCGCTTCCAGGTGGGCCGACTAAAGGGTGGTGACCTTGCGAAAGTCCAGATTGACAGAATTGTGGATTGTTAAAATAATAAGATGTCAGAGGATTTTCTGACGTTACAGCTTTCCTTAGCTGAAAAAGTAACAATTAGCCTACATGTTAACGAATCATATACAGTTTACCAATGATGTGGCACCATCCTTATAGGCAGCGTTTTGATTCACTCCGTTGTCTTTTTGCATCCGTGATATTGGTCCATATTTGCTAACTCCAGGTGCCTCTATGGGTACATAATCATCATCAGCTAATATTGAATCCGACCGCACAAATGTGGGTCCTGTGTTGATATGCGTCCAGAAGGTGTAAGGTGACGTTGGACTATCCAAATCAGCCTCTTGCCTTGCTAAATTAGTAGCAGTGTTTGATATAACGGTTGTAGCACTTTTACCAAATATGCTTTCTAATTGGGAAATCACTTCCTGTTTTCTTTGATGCAACTCTGCCAAGCTTTTTGTAGACCCCCTGTTTTTGTGGACATTCAAATTTTGGTTCTTTGACAACAACTCCCAATTTGGTCTTGGTTTATTAACATCGATATTAGATATCGCGTTATTACTGAACTCACTTGTTTGATAGAAAGGCGTACCATTCGTAACAACCATATTATGCGGATTCGAACCATAGATATCAGGAGGATAATTACCGGGGCTAGCAGTGTAAATAGGTTGGGGATTAGGAAAAGGTGCCCCATTAGTATATGGTGTGTTACTTTGAAAGCTTGGATTAAAAGGAACTTCATAACCGATTCTGGAAATTGGTACGACAGCAGGAATCTGCACAGGATTTATATTGGAACTCGACAGAGGATAAAACTCTTCCTGCGCAGGAAACGATTTTTCGTTTGGAGAATGATTCTCAATTCTGTGATCTTTGTTTCTGATTATGATTTTTCTATTCTTTGCCCTATATTTCTCCAATTCTTCATTTGAATGGGCAAATGTGCAATTTGTACCTCTAGGGCAGCTTCCACGTAAAGTCAGATCTCTGCACATGCTAATTTTGTACTTTGCGTGTTGGGGATGTGCTGGATCCTGAAGTTTTCGACTACCATGCTGATGGATAAATTCTACCAAACCAGCCACAACTTGTTTGACAGCCTCAAGAGCTTCTCCACATTCTTTCCATGATGGTGTTGTAGATTCTATAAAAGTACATAGTTTATTATTAAACTATGTACTAAGTGAATTTGGTGTACTAACTGTACTTTGGGACAGAAAATGTGTCGGGAAATGTGTGTGGAACCGCTAATATAGCGCTAATTATTCACATTTTTGGCACGATGAGAGTTCATTAGAAAGATATGGAGAATCAGGTAAATTAGAACCTACACCTACCTGGACTTGGGTCGATAGCAGCCAGCAGTTCCAAATGTGGCCTCAAAACAGAGAGTTTCCCTGGGTCCCCTGTTCTTTGAAGGGCAATAACTAGCTCCTGAACGGACTGCGCAAAAGATTGCGGAGTTTGAAGTTTGTCAATGATACTTTGCATATGGGATTTATGAGCAGTATCTCCGTAGAGTAGAGCTGACCATTGGTCTGGAGCAATTCTAAGCCCGGCTTCAGTAGCAATTTGCACTATTTGGGCATCATGTTCCCTCCTCAAAGCCTCGTAAGTTCTAAACTCCTCTTTTAATTGCATTAGGGACGAATCCCCTTCCCTTTTTGATACTTTAAAACACGATGCTCTATATAATAATTGCACGACATGCCCGATGCTCGTTTTTGACGCTTGAGGAAAATGCGGCTCCAACCTTTGAACCACAAACATGACTAAAACCTTCCTGGACAACGCTGAACCGTCCTCTAATGCCAAGAGAACCAATTTCAAAACTTCCTCTTGCATTGCTATAAAAAAATATGCTTTTTATTGTGAGATAATTTCTATTAATTTTTTTATATTAATACGATTTTTCGTGACAATTCAACATTATTTTCTTGTCCATGATTTTTTTTTGTTTACAATCCAAAGTGGAAGAACAGAAATTTATGACTGTTAGATTATATTCCAAAATAATGGGTATTGTTTATCAGTAGGTTCTTATCATGTGAAACCACTAAAATTCCTGTTCCCAACATAAAAACCTTGGTGATAGACTTTATAATTTTGTACCAAAGAACTTAAACTACTTCTATTGGTGATATAACCTTGAAACAATCGTTAAACCATAAAAGTGAAGTGCTTTAACAAATATATCTCACAAACTCTTAAATATTTCACAAAAACTTTAAAGTTAACGGTTTCAGGTTTTATTTTTCATTTTTCTCATATTAACCAAAGGTTTGCGACTTAAGTGACATACGTAATGAGTCAATAATGTGTTATCTTATGATATCTTCATTAGTAATTGAAATAGAAGAAATATTTATTTGCAAACTGTTTAATGTTGACCTAGGTCTACAAACCAAAATTACTTTCAACTATTAAGGATGTTCCATGTGTGTTCTGTGGTATTTAACTTCTGCAGACGGTACTTTTTCAGTTTAAGGTATGAACTTTAGTATCTGGTCAGCTAAAAGTATCACTTCCCACTAATAACACTTTTGCTACATTTTTTTAAAAATCATTTTAGTTTCTATTGCCATTTGTAGATTTTTTTATTCTCATGAGCTTTCAGAGCCAAATATTTCTTTTCATCAACAAGCTGAATATATCAAAAAGTATTGATTTTAAAGGTAACATATCTTAATAAAGGTTAAAGAGAATTTAAAAATGAATATAATAGTAAAAAGAAAGGTGTTTATAAACCAACCTTATACAGAGTCTATATTAAGTACGTTACCAAACTACAGCGGTTGATAATATGGCCGATTTTAAGTCAAAAACTTCAAAACCAGTGTTGTGTGTCCTAAAACACTTCCTAAACGAGCTATGGCGGTAGTGTCAATATATCGTCCTATATCAAGAAGCACAGCTGCAGTATAAGAAATATGATAAATCTTTAAATAAAACATAAACTTAATTAGTTTAATGGTAAGTAGAACAAGGAATGAGAGATCAAAATAATATGTGGAAGTTAGGTATGTATGTGGAACATGAAGAGTATAAACGGAAAAGAAAATCAACTTAGCTACGAATTTGACAAAGCAGCATTAGACACCTTGACAGTGTCTGAAAGGAAGAAAAGGGAAAAGGCATGATGGATCTAAATTAGGGACATAGATTGTTCTATAGTGGAGCGGAAGAAAATGAGAGAGCAGCTGTAGGAGTTGCATGCATAATCGATAGTGATATGGTTAACGCAATATAAAAGTGGGAGGCTTGATCTGAAAGAGTACTATTAGTGGAATGAAAAATAAGACTGGGCACTTAAGTGCAATTATAGTAGTCAGACCAAACAGTATAGACCAAATGAAAATCAAAAGGTAGAAATGAAAGATAACGTTTTGGAACTCAGGCCACTGAGAAATTGGAGGAGAAGTAAACAAAGCCTTTGGGGGCAATAGAAAAATGCAATTTGAAACAATAGGCACATACAAACTGAAAAATAGAGCACTTGCGGAGACTTATATAAAGAGGTTAGACAAAGAGATTGAAAGGAATTTTAATGGAAGACCAGAAAACCTATCGTGGGATAAGATTGTTAAACACTGTAAATGTCTTTGAACACATCGTTGAGAAAAAATTGAGGGATACTGTTAACTTTAAAGCAGATTATTGTAAAAACGTTGCAGAAGAAACAAAATGCGTATTTTGCCTGCATCGATCTGGAAAAAGCAGTCGATAAAGTCCCACGAAAGCCAAAATATGGGGAAGTTTGTACCGGGATATCAACAGTTATCTGGGTCCTGAGCGGTCATGAAATGGGAAACATCTGTCATAGCTTAATGTTACGCTAGAAATTCTTGTCAAAAATATCAGTGTTAGTTGTTGAACCATGGTCTTCACCACAGCCCACAAAGCTTTCATGATTGAAGCCTACTTCCGAACTGTTAATTAACGGAACCTGGGAGTACAATTTGCGTTTATGTTTGAACAGTTTCCGCGAGAAGTTTCCAGATTTGGCAGTAATTCCGAAGAATTTTGTTACTTGTCTGAAAAACTGCGTTGGTGTTTTTCGCGAAATTGGGTCTGTGACTCATAAGAAAGGTGCTGGCAGGCCAACTGTCCGCACAGAAGAAGTCATTAATGATGTCCGTGAACGCATAGAACAAGAGCCTAAAAAACCATTAATGTGCATGTCTCAAGAAATTGGACTCTCTTATGGAACCTGCCAAAAGATTGTTAAGAAGAATTTGAATATGCATCCATACAAGGTGTAATCATATCACACACTATTGTCAGAGGATCATCCGAGATGCCTTACTTACTGCCAGTGGTTTGTTAACAATTTGATGGAACATAATGACCTGCTGGATTTAACATTTTTTTCTGACGAAGCCTGGTTCCATCTTTTGGGGTACGACAATTCCCAAAATATGCGAATGTGGTGCACAGACAATTTTGTGGACTCTCCACTACATCCCAAAAAAGTTGGTATTTGGATGGCACCATCACGAAGAAGAATAATTGGGCCAATTTTCAACACATTTTTTGAGTGAATTTGTTGAACAACTTCACGATGATGAACTTGAACATGATTACTTTCAACAGTATGGTGCAACAGCACATACGACTGCTGTAAATATTGCTTTTCTTCGTGATTTTTTTAATGACAGGCTAATAAGTTTTCGTGCACAAGTTGAATTTCATCCGAGGTCGCCTGGTTTGACCATTGTGGACTATTTTGTGTTCCCTTATTTACAAAACGGAATTATCAAAACCACTGTAAATAATTTGCAAGAGTTAGAACAGAGAATTGGTGAAGAATGTATAGCAATAATGCCAGAAATGCTGCAAAATTCTTTTGAGGGCATGAAAAGGCATGTAAATTTGTGCATCGAGGTAAATGGAGGACAATTTGAACAGTGTTTTAGTTTTAATC
This sequence comes from Diorygopyx duplodentatus, assembly GCA_033557515.1. Classification (NCBI taxonomy): domain Eukaryota; kingdom Metazoa; phylum Arthropoda; class Insecta; order Coleoptera; family Scarabaeidae; genus Diorygopyx; species Diorygopyx duplodentatus. Next base: position 2,539 of record JAWQRJ010001783.1, on the reverse strand, counting down.
CCCTTTTTTATCAAATAAATATCTTATTTGTCATGCATTTCAATCTTTAAACCTAGATATCATCATTTCGTTCAAAAATGACAACTCATACTCAATCTCACCTAAATTCTTAATCAAGCAAATGGAAGGTATAAGCTATGACAGATGTTTCCCATTTCATGACCCAGATAATTGTTGATATCCCGGTATAAGAAAGGAGTTAACACTAAAATAATGAGTTGTCAAAAGTTTGTATAAGAAGAACGTTAACATTAATTGTATGATAAGTAAAAATTTGGAGTTCGAAAATTTTACAACCAAAGAAGAGCTGAGGCAGGGAGGTATCATGAATCCCCTGCTATTTATTACAATTATGAGTGCAATAATAATTGTATACAAGATGGTTCAATAGTGCATGGGTCGACTGTGGAAAAAAACTAGCGACTATGAGGATAATTAGCAACATACTGCTGCCATCGCTTATGGATTTAAAATTGAGAATTCTAGAAAAAAATTCAGGCGTTAAGGGGTTAACAAAGCACTCTACGACCCCAAAATATTTTTCCATACATAGGGATTTTTTTAAAGATACACCCTATATATTATTGCATTTTTGGATTCCTCTCTGAATTCTTAATCAAATCTTATTAAATCCTATAGCACTTAAAATTACTTGTTGCATAGCTATTGAGAGAGGAGAGTAAGTTCCTTAAAATCCTGCCTTGCGAAGCCATGTTTTCAAAAATGTATTATCTAGTTATTGTGAAATATGAGATTGTGTTTTTTAGTGTAATTAATAGCAAGTATGTAGGTATACTATCTTCTAATTTGGGATGAGCTATTTTATATGCAGGTGTTTTCTATAACTATCAAATTTTGAAATCTTCAAACATGAAAATCTCGAGTGTTTTAAATTAGATACCCCTATATTTTTTTATGTCATCCTATGCAAAATTTGCTGTTCTTTCAATTTCCAATACCATTCCCAATACCTAAAGTTGATAGGTCAAGAGCTATTATTACTTTAATTACCAGCTCAAATATTTTTTAAGACAGCCATATGTATCATAAACAAAATTAAAATCACAGAGTCAAAAAGGTCCTATTTCTTCAATATTATGTTCAAAAAGATTAACTGAAGGGTTAACTACAACAAGTGTTGGAAATGTTGCCCGTGCTGCTCAATGCACACGAAGCATTACTTAGGGAAAAGTCGAAAGACATCAAAATGTATTTCAGGAGAACAAGGCGGCCAACTTATTGGCCCACCTTCCCCGATCCACTTCAGGGTAAGTACCTGATTGAGCCATTGTTGAATTTCCACGGGCATGTTCTGTATCCTATTTAGAGGAACATTTTCAAGGAGCTCTAGCTATTTAGTAATGCCTTTCTTGTTGCTTGGCTACAAACCAGAGGATGTGTATAACTGACGAAAGCGGACTTCTCTTCCGTACAATACCTGATAAAACTTTAGCTTACAAATCTGAAAAGTGTACAGGTGGAAAGTTGTCTAAAGAGTGACTTACCATTTTGTATTGTGTGAACATGGAAGGGCGTAAAGAAGTGTTGTTAGTGATCGGAAAATCGGCCCATCCGCGAGCATTTAAAAATGTTGCTGTTACTCATTTACCAGCAACTTGGATACCAAACAAAAAGGCCTGGATGACGCGAGGGATTGTGACAGAATAGTTGTTGCAATTTGATCGAAAAATGGGCATTCAAAAGAGAAACATTCTTTTATTATTTAGATAATGCGTTATCCCATTCTCGCAAATTAACGCTAAAACATATAAAAATTATTTTCCTACTACCTAATACAATTTCAATATGTCAGCCCTTAGAACAAGGGATCATTCATAATTTCAAATTTTATTGTGGTGATCTAATTTTGACGCATATTTTATCAAAAATGGAGGGCAGCAAAAATCTGCATCTGAGCTTTAGAAAAGTATCAATGTGTTAGAGCCATTATATTTCATAAAAACAGTATGGAGTAAAGTTACTTCCACAACCACAAAGAATTGTTTCGGCAAAGCTGGATTTATAAAAACGGATGGCGGTGCAACAGAATTTGATCCTGAAGATGGTATTCCCTTGGCAACAATACCTGAATTGCTTAAGGGTGTTAAACAATTAACAGGTGAACTTTAGAAAATTTTATAAGCATGGATATAAATGTACAAATGGAAGTCGATGATGTTAGTAGTTTGAACTTTGGAACTGAAGGGGACAGTGATGTAGCTGATAAAAGTGAATCAGGTGAAATGGAGGTGATCATTCAATATTCTGATAAGATAAACTCTTATGACGAAGGTTTACAACTCATTGGTAATTTGAAGCAGTTTGCAAGAAATGATTTTATGGTTGCAATGCCACATAAAAAATCTAGTCATTTCGAAAACTGCCTCTTGCAACAAAAAAAAGGCTACACCAATCGAGTATTTTAGATTTTATTCAATTGACTAGTGAGCAGTTTACATTATTTTCATATGTCATATTTTTTATATTTCAAATTTAACATTTATTTAAAACAATAACTATTATGTACATATTTATGTAT
>JAWQRJ010001782.1:0-14927 GCA_033557515.1 Diorygopyx duplodentatus | reverse complement strand
TACTACCTCCTTCTTGCGGTACACAGTCTGCATGTTCGTAATCTTCATCATATTCACTCGTTGGTTTAACGAATTGCGGTTCATGTGGACCAGTCAAGTCTTCAAATTCTAGTGCTAAATCTACTTCAAATGCAAAGGAACGCTGCTCCTGAGCTCTTACAATGATGTCCCTTAAAGTATCGTGTAACTCTTGTTCTTCACGTGTTATAGGTGTAACAGCGATATTTGCAGCAAGCAATGTTGTATGTAATAAATTCAGAACATTAGCGATGTTGATTTTCATGACTTCAACAATTGCTATTCAACTATCAAATCGTGAAACGTAGTCGACGTCTATAAACTCTGAACTGCAAGTCTCAACTTCTCTTGCTATATATATATGCATTTGGAAAGGCGACAAGTATTTATGGCTTAAAGTTATCCAGGTGAAGATCAATGCGGATTACGATTCAACAAGGAATGTGTATAAGGAATGTTTCAACAAGGAAGGATGATAAATAACTATAGATGAGCACTAAAGACATCTGCTTATTCCTATATATTTTTTTAGTGCGATATCAGATTGAATACGTTTAAAAATATATAATGGACTATAATGCATTTAATGCATGAATGTTCTAACAGATTAAAGATATTATCATATTTAGATAAGCACATTAGTTAGGATTTTTTCACATAAGTAACCATAACTATTTTCGTTCTTAAATCCGGTCTTTGATCTGTTTTTCAAATATATTTTTCACTGGTACTGTAATTGTCTAGCAATATTGTTTTGATTATCATTGTACATTGCAGAACTAGTGGTTATTCCTTTCTTTAACCATCAATTTTATTTTTGATAAAGGTTTAGGTGGTAGACCAGGAACAATACCCATACTTGCTGATTTTTTTGTATAAATTGTGTTATTTTCTGGCATATTTAATATATATGGATGAATTTTGTATAACTTCTTGTATTTTTTAGCGAATAAAAATTTTCAAATTGAAATAAATATGGGGGTTGTTGCTGGTAAACAATAATTGTCAGAAGAAAACTATTGTCGCTATCCCTTAGTACTACTAAAACAGTTAAATATTTATCCAAATAGCGAAGGGTTGTGTTGCCGATAGAGCGCACCACCCCCCGAAAACGGGCGATTCCGCAGCTAAAAAGGTTACCGTTATTTAAATCGGTCGGACACACTTGCCTGTGTTCCCTTATTAGTGATAATATAAATCATTATAGTTCTGAGACCTTTCGTTGGTTGAATCCAAGTATACCTACGGATCTCTTTGTGGTCAAAAAATCCGTTAAGGATCTTTAGGTAAAATTGGTTGCACAACTCAATTAATCTGATCCCATTATCATTCCTTACATTTTCTGCAAGTTGGTCAACCACCTTATTGTGTGTCTGTTTCCCCACTCGCCTTCTTTTTTCTTTCCTATTGATTCCAACAGGGATGTCAAAAAAAAAATTGTTTTTATCTGCATTTTTTGCATCGTCCGCTGAAGCACATACTTCTATCATAGATAATTTGTGTCCCCATATATTCATGTCGATTACAATGAGGCGTTCATTAACTGCATCCTAGCTACTGATATACTTTTCTTATTTTGAAAACTTCTATACTCTAGAACAATAAGTAGTTTCGTCTTTTCACGTTGCCATTTCCCTTCTTTTTGGTTTCACTAAGAACCACTATATCTACTTTGGAACTGTCTAACTTATTGAATATTTCATTTTGTTTTGTTGCGAGACCTCGTACATTCCAGCATCCAAAAATCATAGTGCTAGTTCGTTTCACTTGTAGTCGCTGGTGGTCCGTCCGAATCCGAGGCTCATCGTTGGTATTTTTAGCATTTATTTTGCTTTCTGAGTATGAAGGTGTTGGCCCCATGCCTCAACTCCCTACCAGGGGGTCCGGGTAATGTTTGTTCTGGGTGCTATTCCCCTAGGCTAATTGTCTTACGGAACTCTAAGGTTTAGCCTCCCCTTTTCCACTGAAGAACACTCTTCTGCTCATTCAACCATTGGGATTTTTTCCTCATCTGCTCTCTGGACCATTGGTTTTCTCTTCACCTGCAATCCCAGGCAGGAGCCCTCTCAGGGTACTATGAGCCGGGACAGCTTAACCTTGCTTTTAGAGAGGTTGTTACTCCTCTATCCCTCAACCTTTTTCAACCTGGCTTGGGACAGGTTTTGGCGGGTTGGCAGCTGAATATCTCATTCTTATTAATTCCTTTAATTTCGTTCAAAAGGTTATCTGGTGTTTTGTCGCTATTCTGGTTATTTCTAGTTCTTCTAAGAGGTCCGTTTTTCTTGATTATCTTATTTCTCTTATTTCACAATGGGACAAAGACCCGCACTGTGGAGGTTTACCCCATTTCTGGAAAATAAATGATTGAAGATACAGTTTTATAAAAACACTTTATTTGGTCAGAACAAAATGATTATCCCCCACAAGAAAATGTTCTTATTACTATCCTAATAAGAAAAAGTTACAATACATTGTAACTTTTTTAATAAAATGTCCGATTTTAGTAATTTAATAAATGGTAAAGTCACTCGAATCGTCTTTGATGAGATGTACTCAGGAATGTCAAAATCATGGTTGCCCTTAGGCTCGTTTGCATTATTCTCGAAAAAAAGAACTCTTTGTTCATCTTCCTCAGTTTCTTCTCCTCCATCTCCTTCAAAACTTTGGTTTCCTAATGGCACGTTTCTCGTTTATTGTAGTTACTATTAACTAGTTCTTCTATTATTGCTTATTAACTAGTTCTTCAATTTTGAAGCTTTTTTCTCTAACTAGGTTTTGCTTCACTTTTCATCATTATTTGTCACATAATGTTAAGGTAGCGTCGGATTTAAACCAATCCAAAATTTCTAATGTTTTTTAAAATTTCTTAGAACTCTCTTCTACGAGAGTTAGTAACATAAACACATAAACGGTAATTTATTCCGTTAACTACACCTTCCCCATACAAAGTAGAATGAATTATAGAGTTAAACACAATAGAGTTAAGTTATGAGAATATTCCGCGCGTTCTGTTGTGTGGAATGTTACAGTAGAAGTGCGGCGTTCAGAAGTACGCTCAGAATTATATTGGTCCCGAGGGAGATGTTTAGGTGAGAAAAGGGGAGATATATATATATATCTAGATCCAACCTCGTGATGCTCGAATAACTGGGTCTTAATCAATGAGGCAATTAGCGATAGTAAATTAATGCTGGCGGTTTAATTTTGGATGCGTTCAATCATTAAATTATACTAAACTTTGATTACCTATGATTTAAGGTGTTACAATAATTCAGATGTAAACGATTACTTTTATCAATACATTTAGTTATTAAGCTTCAACTTTAATTATTAAACTACGTTAATTTTGAAACTACTTTCAATTAGGGTGAAAGTAAATCCCACATGGTACTTTGTTCTCATTCATACGTTATTAAGCTAAGCTAAGAATACATACGGTCAGCTAGCCATTTAATGGTGAGTTTTTACATACCCATTTACGTCGGAAGTAAACGGCCTGAAACTTTATGGAAACTATTAAATCAGAGTTCTGGCGAAACTAACTTCGCTATAAATTCATTGCGGCATAAAACCGGGGTTATGAGGAAATACATCTTGGCAAGAATGGTAGTAGCATACTCCAGATGGCATGTACAGAATACGCTTGAAAAATAAAATTCGTATTCGTGCAAAAGAAAATTAACGCGTTGTTTTTATATTTGCTTGATGGCAAATCATGTTTTCAAACGTTTGTATCACGGAGTGGGTCATAAATAACCAGTGGGTCGTAAATAGCCAGTACAATGTTACTAAGTCCAAAATTTGTAATTAAACTATCAACATACCTACTACTATAAAATGCAATTGTTTTAAAAAGTTAACAATAGCTTTGCTATCTTAAATGGCGTGGCCAATTTTTTATCCATTTGCCTTAATCTACATTAAATTTTGAGTAATTTTTGTATGAGGTTTGTCTCACATAAAACCATGCATCAATTTGATTTTTCAAAAAGCAAATTAATCTATTTTGACTATTACTAACAAAACTTTTATTACTAGTGGAAATATTGACGTTTACATAAATGTATTTATAAAGAAGACCTTTCATGAGGAGTGACAGTGATTTTTTGATTCAATCCTGGCATATGAGGTTCTTCCTCGAATTACACAGAAAAGCACTCAATAAAATCATCTAAATTTGTGTATTGAAATATCACACAAACATAAGCATTAAATCTGTTTCAAATTTGAATACGAGTGTGATATTTCGAATATACCAATAAATTTCATACTCCACGTATGACATGTTTAAATTTATCAATCAACGAAAATATTTCATTATATTTCGATTTTTTACTTCCAATTCAGACAAATCTATCTATTTTAAAAATACAGTGTATTGTAATTTACATAAAACACGATGATATGTATCATAAATTTTAATGCCATACATTATAGTTATTAGCTACTTTGTAATCCATTAATATTCATATGAAATAAAACAGCGTCAATGAGACTAAACGGTTATATAGAAGCCATAGATAGCTAGTGTTGGGTGCAAATACGCTCCATTTGCTTTAAGCTGCTTTTAGGCGATCACTTCAGTTATTCATATGAACGTGAATCTTATTAAAATAACATAGATGACGCAAGAAAATCCTGTAGACGTACAACCAGAAATGTTACATGCGTTATCTGCCATTAACCCAGAGCTTCACCCAATATCCGTAATTATCACTGTCTCATACTGTGTGATGTAGACTAATATATTCAGTTATATTTAAACTTAATTAAAGCTTCAAAATGTGATCTTCACCACTTGCCGTAGTATAATTCGCAGTTGCATGGGTATACTTGAGTTTAAACGTGAACTTAAAGTGAATGTATACTTCGAAAGTGTGACAAACTTGGTACGAGGTGTAACTCGGAAAATTTAATTTATTACCGCTTGCTGAAAGTTTACTTTACCTTGGTAACTCAATTATACATAAGGGTACTGATTAGCAGATGAGCAGCTGATAAATCCGGCAGTATTGATTAACCGTACATTTTAATTTTAAGTTTTTAAGAGAGCCTGAAGCGGAAGAGCTGCAAATCATATAAGTTAAGGTTTTCACTTCACTCTTTGTATTTTTAAAAAGGTATTAAAAATACTGAAATGACTAACTTTTACTAATTTATTTGTTTGTAGATTCCAGAACAATTACAGAGAGTAACTTAACGGTACGGCACCTTATAACAAATGAACTAATGTCTAATGGTTCGAGCGGCTTTTATACTCTTTTCCTGTCTTCGTGCAGAGTTTGCATCTTATTGTGCTGAGTTGGCATCTTCTTAGGCGTGCGGGCATATAACTCTTCCCCCCTTAGCTTCGACTTCCTCCTAGACGTCGGAATTAGCGGAACTTCTCTTCTCATTCACTTTGCGCATTATCAATAATCGTTTTACAACAAAACTCGAAACAACACTTACGACTAATACAATAATTATGTAAAGCATTACATAATTAATAATAATACGCAGGGAATACGCAGAGAACCTACCCTCAGCTTCGTCGGATTTATTTCTTGTAGCTTACAATTCAAACGCCAAAAATTACATTAATCGACTCAAAAACGCGTTTCGACGCACCCGTCAGTAATGACTCAGGTAATCGTCATCGCTATTACATCAGCAGCATGCTGCAACTACCTTTCTCTCGTCGATTCTAGATGGCTCCGCTTGCCGAGGAACTGGGTGAAAATTAAGTGCTCCGATATAGAAAGTGGTCCAATAAAGGCAACCTTGCCCCAAGCTTTCTCTATTTACTACTAACAGTCCGCCATCATATTATTTTGCATTTGAACTTTCAGTTGAAATACAATTTTTAATAATATATGATAATCGCAAACTCCACCACAAACTTCTTAAGCTCTAAATCTCTGAAGCATAAACTGATTCAAACCTGGATTAAAACTCTTCCCGTGCACAAACATTTTTCTGCGCTTTCGGAACGTTCACTTTATTTTACTTTTATGCTAATTTACCTCGACAGAGAATTTCAGCGCGGTATTTTCTGTGTCGCACGGAAATTGCACCTTTAAATCCAGCAGATAAAGTGAGCTCAACTTGCAGAGGAAGGTAAGTTATATCTTATGGCTTTGGAGAACAGGATTGTGGTAAAATAAATGTTGATGGATAAAAATATTACCTATGAGAAATCGATGAATTGAGATATAGTAAACTGATTAACTGGTATTAACTGATCATTGATAATAACCTGTTATTAGGCGAAATACTACTCTAGAAACAGTTGTATAAAATTCAATTATCCGTCCGAAAAGTATCCATCCAAAAAACAATATATCTGTCATATCTGCAATAATTTTTTTGTGGTGAAATATCGGGAATATCATGAAGCTTCATGATATCAATATCAGGACAGTTCCATTTATAGATATTGATGCAGGTAAGCGATGAACGTGTTTTCTACCTGTATATCTTATACTATTAAACGAGCTAAAATTGTTAACTTATTTTTTTATTTGCCTGTATCGTCTCGGGAAACTCCAGCATTGCAGGATTTAGATATTCCGGTAGGAGGTAGGTCTTAACTTAAAAAATTATCACTTTTGAGCGTTTGAAAAAAAGCGTGCCTCAACTCAATGTAACCGCACATTTGGGGCATCGGGTGCACCGAATCCATTTGAACCTTTCCGCTTAATTATACCGAGCGTTCAAAAATGATTGACCGGAATAAATTTTGTTTGGCCATTGTCCTAGATCCTTAAGCGATTCACTTCGATGAGATAAAATATATACGAATCTGTGATATCTAGAGCATACATGTAACATTTCACATAGGGATACTGTTGCTCACAAAGCTGCAAAATTTGAATTTACTTTACAAATACAAGCACCACCACTTGAGATAAATAAACACCGCTGGGATCTGTTTATAGAGAGAAATGCACTGCCTCTTTGTTCTGCTGCATCGATTGCTTCATGAAATATTCATGAGGAGCGGTACGTCCTAAAATGCAAAGTTCCATTTTGGTTTAAAATTTAGTTACCTAGATAAGCTAACGCAGAAAGGAATCGTACTCCAAATGGCTATTTTGACTATATAAAATTATCGGAGTGTTAATAGTACAGTCTTGATTATTAAAAGTTCATTCTATTGTCCTTCATATTTCGAGCGCAGCTCATCTTCAGGGATGCTACAAAATTTTAAATTAATTATATTATTAGCCGGTTAAGGGGTGGTAATCGATATGTAAATTTAATGTGTTAGTTAATATGCCTCAATTAAGGAAAAATTGAAATAAGAAACAAGTGATAACTTACGCGACAAAGTTTAGTTAGCTTAGGCAACAATGGTGTGGTCTATAATGTATAGTTTTGTTAACGTAACTGTATAACGGGGGTTTTGTTAAATTTGTTTGCGGATTGAACGTCTACATCTTGTCTTGTATTTCTGAATTTATCAATTTCATAAGCTTCGTAAAGTTATCATAAGTAATAAAATGTCTGCATTACGCTAGGTTTATACAAACTTTTAATAATCAAGAGATAATTTAACACTACTTTGTATATTGTCTTGGACACGTCCATGTAATAAAATTGCAATAAATGTGAGTAGCAGTAGCTGGTGAAGACAGCAAGAAAAATATGCATGATCAACGATCATAGATAATATTTTAGATTGAAATAAAATGTGCAAACACAACATCTATAAAATGGCTTCCATTATCTTTTGACACAGACAAAGAAGCGTGTTTATTTCCCGCCGGAGCTCAAATCGGGGGGAAACGAAAACAAAGATATTTTAAGCGTATTTTAGGTTTGCTCCTAGCGATTGACAAATGTGTAACCGATTTTGATATATTACCACGTTTTTGTAACCGCACCTACAAGAAATATACATTTTTCGGGTGTATGCTCAAAATATATTTTTAAAATGTAATACTTCTGCGGTTTTCCGTCAGCTTAAATCCTCATTCAGTCGCTTAGATGCAATTCGTATTTCATTTGATTTGATATTCTTTAATACGAGTGTTTCAAACGAAAAATACAAAAATCTTGAAAGGTTACATAAGAACATACCTATATTTTTTAATATATCGACTGGAGTGTGATTTTTCTTTATTGTACTCTGGATATCAGAAAAGCAGCTGGCAGGTGGAAATTGGAATGAAGGGGTGATTTCCTCCAATAGTATGCATAACTTGGGAGCTGTTAAGAAGCGGAGCGATCCAAATAAACTGCGCGGAAAATTCTCGAGCGGGCCTTTATTGGTTTTCGATAGCCTTCGGAGAGAATTCTCTGAAAGGTTAAAGTAATATTTTTACATTACGTTCCTATAATGAAAATGGTTTAATGTGCGGTGTAATAAATTCACATTTGATATATTTGTTATGTCATTTGCAAATGTCAGAAATAAAACCTAATCTATAAAGAATGTGTCAATTATCTTATAGAAGAGACTTTAAAAAAATAATAATTAGTATTGTTTATTTTACGATGACAGTCCTAATAGTACATGGACAGTCAATGGATTTTTGTGTGTGTATACTACACGTTATAAAATTCCTTCCTATCGGTTGTAAACCATTAGAGATAGGAGTCTTTCGTTAAACGATTACCTTGTAGTAATTTTATAAAGCCACTGACTAGAGAAGTGATTGATGGATTATATATTGAAACTTTCCGATTAGCGTACGTGTAGTAACTTTTTGCCTTTTATGGTTTTTTGCATGAAGTGATTTGTCATGTACGCTCTTCGGGTGAGCTAATTTTTCTTTCCGAGAATGGAGGTAGTATTTTTTGGGTCCATACTAGCTCCGTCCTTTTCTAGCGTGTATTGAGATACTGCCGTGCATTCTAGCTCCGTCCTTTTCTAGCTGTATTGAGATACTGCCGTACAGTCTAGCTCCTTCCCTTTCTAGTTTGCATTGAGATACTGCCGTGCATTCTAGCTCCGCCCTTTTCTAGCTGCATTGAGATACTGCCGTACAGTCTAGCTCCGTCCTTTTCTAAACTGTGTTGAGATACTACCGTACAGTTTAGCTCGATCCTTATTTAATTCCGCCCGCTCATTTGTCTCCGTCCTAATCTAGCTTGTGTCCTTACCTGTACTTTCTAGGACCATCCTTTAACCTTTATCGCACAAACCGTAACCGCTATTCTCCTGCTTGGCATTGCTTTCGTCCGCTCTGGTTTACCGTTTGTAATATTCCTTGCCCGACTGCTTGACCGCTTTGCTTGCTTGAATGCTGTGTAAACTGCTGACATTAATAATAATAATAAAACGAAACCTGTAAGATTTACGACTCCTGGAGTTTTGTACCTCCACTGTAGCCGCCCGGAACGTCCCGAAATCGAGAGGACGGAGTGTAAACTCGTATAAAATCTGGCGCCTGAGACCGAGAGAAGAATTTATTGTTTATAAATTTTGTTATTGTAAATAGTTTTGCAGTTAATAAACAATTAAAAAAAACAATCCGGAGTTTGCGTCACACATTTGATGGGTGAGAATTGCTTCTGAGATTTGATGGACCAGAATTGCTTTTAACATATGATGGACCAGGATTGCTTGTAACATTGGACCAAAAAATTCTGGTAAATTCTGGTTAAATTCTGGATCAACTACCTTCTATCTATGATATAATTCGGATGAGATCCACTCAGTTGCTACAGTCAAAGAAAAATCCTTGTATCTTACTCGGCTTCGTGGATTGAGTGCTCGCTAAATACTGAATGAATTAAATATCCCACAATTAATCAGGTAAAGCTCTGTGTACTGTTTTCTTTGTCCATTTTATTGTTTTTCTAAGGATACTACATGTTGAAAGATATTGGTCGGTAAGATCAACTTCTTGCATATAGTTATTATACTGCACAATGGCTACTGGCTTCTTTATTTCCTCTCCAGTATGCCAATTTGTCTGGATGGTCATGGATAGTTGAAATAATTCGAACTTCTCTTTTATCTTTCCAAACAAATAATAAAATATCACCTTTTCTTTGTAAGGCTATTTCACCTCTTTTAAGCGCAGATATTTCATCTTTCAAACATTTTGGCAAGCCTTTATTTGCTCAAATTGTTCCGAAAGCTATTGTTTTATGTTGTATTAAAGTTCTATATTGTTTGAAATTTACTAATAAAGTGTTTACTTTAGTTATGTTTGCATTATCACTGAAATGTCAATCTGTCCAGATTTGTTCAAAACGATTATGACTCGTCGTCTGGGGAAATATTGGAACAGCTAGAACTGGATTTGTAGACCAGTATTCTTTCCAAATTTCCTTTCGAGTTCGCCCCATTAGCACTACAAGTCCTATTTTTTATGTCTGTTGGAGTAACAGGAGACCATTTTATTGCCTCCGAAATTTTGTGCTTTTGTTGAAATTTTGTACTTTCCTTTTTGTGCTTTTAATTCGTTATGTAACTTCTTTTAACCTCACCGCGTTTTCAATTACACTGTGCCACTCTAAATGACAATAAATAGAAAACCTAGAATTTTCGTTATTCGCCACACGCTCTAGAACAGAAAACACGAGAATTCTGGCGATCCTTCTGCAATGTATTAAGAAATGCATGCACTGATCTTCAAACTGGTTACTTTTTAAGGTTACAAGATAGAACTCGAAACGTCATGAAGAGAAAATGGTATTAATTGAGAACGTTAACTTGTACTGTTTGGAAAGAAGGGTGTTCATTGTTGTGATGTTATAAATTATTTAAAATATGCAACTAACCCCATTAAGAAGAATTAAGTGGTTAGGGGTATTTCCATATATTTGCCCATTTAGTTCCCCAAGTAACACCTCCAGTATTAATACCTTTTATAGTATGTATTGAAACTATTACAAATATTATTCGTCCTGGAACATTAGCAGTTTGATTAGCAGCTAATAATTCCAGGACATTTATTATTATGTGTCCTTGTTTGAGCTATTTTTTAAATTGTTTATAATATTTCTTAACTCGTCGAATGTAATAGCTTTGAAACCAAATTCTGCTCTGGTATTACATAAAGCTAACTCATAGAGGAAATAGTGTTATAGCAGAATTTTCTCGCATGAGGTGAATAATCTGAAGTATACAGCTTCAGGAGATTATTGCCATGCCAACTTTTATTTTCTCTTTGTTTATATGTTGTACGTTAGATTTATTAACGAGCTGATTTTTCATTAAACATTTTCTGAATGTTTTACTGCTTTAAGGTAATGCTACTCTTTCTATTGGAGTACCGAAGAATCTGTCTGCTGTATGCTTATTAAATTAGCCTTGTTGCGCTGACAAATCAATCAAGTTTAAGTTGTCAATCGTGGAACAAGTTTTTGTAAAGTAAATGTAAGTTACATGGGACGTAACCATTTAAAACCTTCAAGTAAAATCTATCGATCTTCTGTACAATGGTAGTCAAAACGACGTTTCTGGCATGTATAGATGAACTCATGCGAGCCGAATACTGGAAACTGTGGGAAGAATCAATGGGGATTTTATATTCCTCCGGGCGATACGTACGTTTTCTGGACATTGTTGAAGGTATTCACGCGGAACTGGTCAAAGAAACCACAAATGCACATCATCTGGCTATTGTTACTGCAAAGGATAAGTTTCCCCGCGCTGGCTTTAAGTGGACTCTATCGTGCAAACAATCTATTACGGTTATTATAGGGTTTTTAATTATTCTTCTTCTTGGAAGCAAGTGTAATAATTCATTAATATTCTCGTGTAGAGTATAATTGTACCATCATAAAAGTAAGATGCTTCGGAATAGTGGTATCTCCTAAAATATTGTCCGTCCTCTAATTTTTTGTGAAGCCTTCTAGAGCAAATTTTCCGATGAGTCTAGAGGAATGATTAATCGACGACGGATTAAAAGCTCCAAACTTTCTGATTTACATACACGTGACAGTTTTTGGCTTCCAGGCGCTATGGCAGGTGATTTATCAAATTCTGTCATCCTCCGGATTGCTTATTTTACGATAAAAATACATCGTGTAAGAAGTGTCTACACGGATTGACTTTTTAGAGAGCACCTGAGAAATCAATATCTGAAATTTAAATTAATAATAGGCAATCTGTACACTATACTACAGCATATTATTAGTACGAAAATAAACAATTTTTTTTGAATTTACTGATTCTTTTTCGGTTATTGCACCACAAGTTACACTTCTCGACTAATTCACTATAAAATAGAAACTGAAACATTCGTATAACTATCAGATATTATAACATATAATAATTGTATGTAATTCTATAGAGTGAAAAATGAATACGGTTCCAAAGGTGAATGTTCCTTGATAACTCAAAACGTCTACGAAGGATTACGTTCACAAAGAGAGCTCTGCATCACGAAACTTGATTAAATTTTCTGTGCAGTGTAATATTTGCGGAGAAACAGCGGAAGTCTATTCATCCATTTCAGGTATAAAACGAAAATCATCTTGATAGTAAAGACCAACATGAATAGCACTAACGTTCGGTGAAAGTCTAATGGAGTATAGTTAAATGTGGAGAACATATTAATGTTTAATATTTTACGATTTGATTCAATATACGCTGAAAACGGCTTATTTAAAAAAATAAATTGGCAGGCTTCATTTCTTTTGCCGTCTTATTAGCTTTGAAAAGCGACAGTTGAACTCGCTCCCCCGAATTTCAACGAAAATTTCAATTTTTTTCGAGTTTTTTTTCTACTGGACAAAATTTATTTATTTAATTATTTCATATAAATATTAATGTGGTAACTTCATAATTTTTGTAGATAGTTATAAAAAATCAAAATGCCATTGCTACTGATCTATTTACAAGATGTGAGCTAATTTCAGCTATTTCCATTATAGTAATTAGCAATAACAAGAGAATTTCGAACGCAATTCCAATTAGACCCCTAAAATTGGATTGATTGTACGCGGTACATGGGATTATTACCTTCCACGTCAATGTGATTACTAACTACATAATACTATTACATTATACTACAGCCGAGGCGAGATTTATTTTAATGAGATTGACTGTAAATGATTCATTTTTACATTTAAGAGAAAAAAATTATGCTCCTAAATCAATCTAAATATAAGTGCAAAGTGACCTTAAGTTATTATGATGTTTATCGATCATTAGCGTCACGATTCTATAATTATCTTTAATAATGCACAAAGTTAACATATCCTGTTATGTTCGTGCAAAGTTAAGCATGCCATGCTTATCACTCCAGTTCCATGTGATTACGAGGCACAAAGCGATATTAGCATAGTGACTAAATAATTTTTTAGGTCTTTGACTGACAAACACGCTAACGAGTCGTAGCTCAATTTATAGGTGTCTCATAACCACGGCGGTAGGACTGTAGCAGGTGAAAATAAGATGGGTGTATTGGTGGGATTTAGCTGCTCATTCAAGCAATCAATACCCTGTTTTATATTTGTGAGTTTTTCTATTTCATATACTTCCATTTCCCTTGTTCTTTTGATGAATGAGTTTACTATTTTTATTGGGGGGGTGAAACAGTAATTGTAAGTAAGGAAATGGCGTCCGAAATCTGATTTGTTTCTATGTTCTATAATTCTTTGTACACTTCTCCCGGTCTCTTCCAGATGGGTGGTGCCACAGTTGTCGCATTCTATTACATAAACCCCACTTTTATCTACTTCGTGAATTTTGGTTTGTGTAATGTCATCTTGACTGTGGTTTAATGATCTATATGTACTATTTAAAATATGCATATTTTATTACTTCTCTTATTATAGGATTTACTGTATTATTTTATAAAATAAGAAAAATAAATCTGATGCGCAAAAGATAATAGAAAGTACATCAATTGTTCGTAAATAACGACTTGTGCTTCTTTAAATGTTATTTGTATTTTGTAATAGTTCAGCTGTTTTCTTCCTTGTTTATTATTTCTCCTCAAAGAGAAATAAATAGGCTTTATATTTAATCGAAAATTTTGAACATTTTCCCCACTGCTCATATTTTACAGGCATCTGGTCGCGGGTAACGATAAAAGTAACAAATGAGTCCGCTTTTTCATTCTAAGTAGTATTTATCGCGTCGTCACCCTCTGCCTTCCCCGGGGTGACGTATCTGTAAATTGCCTATTTTTTCGGTCGTTAACCCCTCAACTTGAAGCCTATAAGAATGTTTTGTTACGTTGAAAAATTTGGATGGTAGATTCAGGATTGCTATACAGGGTGGTCATAAAGTGTTTCCCTGATTACAATAATTTATTGCAGAAAAACTAATATAATTAGGCATATGCTTGCTTCCATATATTGTAAAGGCATTTATTAATTTATTAATACAAGTTCACATTACGGCAGTAAATTTCGATGTGAGCACACTTGGTAGCTCGCAAAATGTCAAGGCGGTATTCACCTTTGATTCTGTCATACTAGACCGGCCACTTCTGGGAAGGTCGCAAACGCTGCCAGTTAATTTAAATTTTTCATACCAATGTTTTATTTATTTCACGTCTGGAGGTGTTCGTCCATAACAATTTCGAAATTTACATTGAACAGTAGTTAGAAATTTGGATTCGTGGAACCAAAGTGGTGCCATCTGATAAAAATTTAAGAACATAACTTTTCCATAATAAAAATTTTACAGTATTACATTCAATGGTTATTTCGTAATATTTTTTTTTGTAATCAGGGAAAGAGTTTATGGCCACCCTGCATATTAGTGCAATAGTTGGTTAACAGTTACAAATAAGAAAGAATCCGGACAATGTTAAACTATTACGATTTAACCCAATTTATCTACACTAAGAGTAAATAAGCCCGTACCATTAGCACGCCATTGCCAGGCGCATGTCCGCCCCACCATAACTAAAGCCGCGCCCAAAGCGTTCAATCCGCAGTGGAGCGTTATGGTTTGCGGCAGGTTTAGTCGGGCTTGGCCCGTCCAGGGAGTATGTCGTATTAGCTAGTGC
>JAWQRJ010001781.1:0-14930 GCA_033557515.1 Diorygopyx duplodentatus | reverse complement strand
GTACTGATAACGTGAACGTTGTTTTGTTGCATTTACTATACCAAATACCGCAGTATCAAATTTTTAAATCTATGGCTGGGATCTATGGCTAACTTCACACCAGTGCAATACTGTACTATATTTCTATGGTTCTTGGATGAGTTCGTGTATCACTTAATCCATGAATCCATATGGAACAAGTTACGTTCAAGGAATGTTCTTGAATTGAATACCTACACGATCAAAAGTTATTTTATTTATGAAAAATTCATAAAAAATTCTTGCTAAGCTTGCCAACAAAGCTATTAGAAGCAACTAATTAAAACTGCTGGTATAGAGATTGGAATCGCTAGATGAATTAAAGGTTCAGCGATAGATATGTTCGTCCATATTAAATCGACAATTAGCTTTAACATTCAAATTTATTATCTTCTAATGTACTCTTCTCATCATTAAGAGATTAAGCCAAAATTGAAAATTTTTAAACTTCAAAATTCAAAGGAGGTCTTGTAATACCTCATTGTAAAATTCTGTCAATATTTAAAGAAAGTTGAATCCTAAAGAAAGTTGTATCTCAATTGTGAGATATTGAGTAAGATTTTCTGATAGCAATTTTGGGAAGCAAACCTTGATGCGCCAAAACTGATTAACCTTGACATTGTGCTGACCGCAAGAAAGGTCGAATATCGTAATCCCACGGCTATATTTATGTCTTTGGCATGCCAATGGTTCAGAAATAACAGTGGATTTCTAGAGGTGCCTCGTAGAAAGTAGTGAAGAGTTTCTAAAGAGTTTTCGCCGGCACGTGGTAGTTTCTGCAGAGGTGCCCAGGTATAGAAATTTCTTTTCAACTGCTGGTATTTGAATCGATAATTCCATTGGAAAATGTTCTCGAGGCAGCTTTCAAACATGAATTTTGAGCCGTCCGCGTGTCTGCTCGTTTTCTACGAAATGATCTCCTTGCACCACATTCCCGGTTCCTCAAAACCATTTATTTTTCCCGGTTAGCTGAATGTCATGATCATAAAAGATAATGCGTTCACCTAGATTACTACGAATATCGAGGAAATGCAGTGATTGCATCTTGTTGTTTTGTAACAGTTTCCAAGCCGTGGAACGCATTTGTGGTCTGATTTTTTTTTCTTTCGGAGCGATTAATAACATAATAAGAGTTGCAGTTAATTTTATAACTGTCCTTTTACATAAGTATGTTAATCATTTAATATGCTAAATAGGGAATGAATAATAATGATTGTGTAACGTCAAACCCATTATGGGGTTACGAATAAATAGTATAAGTATGTGCGGAATAAACAAGATACATGCATAAAACTGCTAACGGTTAAATATAATATTTAGTGCCAGTAGCTATTTATTAGCTATAAAGGATTTGAACAGGTTTTGTTAACAAACAGTTATCACATTATGTTGTTTGATCTTTCATATCAGTTCTAAAAAGCTCTATAAACGTATCATAGCTGCTGACAAATATAGATTGTCGTTTTGAGAAGGGATCGAGGTTTTTACCTGATATTTCTATATCACAGGTAAATTTTTAACTAAAATGTACTATACAAAAAATACAAGTCTTCATAATAGCTCATAAATCGTTTATTCTGGGTGTAGGAATAGAATCGCAATCCTTTGGCGAGGAAGAGGATTTTTACTTACGTTATCCATAAAATCATCTCTCAAAGCTCGTGAGCTTTCAAACGGTATCACAACTTCTGAGGCATCTTCTGATGGGTTTTCAGGATTGTCACCAAAAGCACTCAGTACGAAGCATAGCACTATCAAAAGCTTCCAGTCCGGAGCCATGTCACTGCGTTCAAAACCACTTATTGTACCGAACTTTAAGTTCCGATTGCAAAGTCGCTTATGCGTGCTGTACGTCGCGCTTGGAAGTTAAAGAATGACAACAGAAACATGTGCTGCAGCGTTTCTACCGCTGCTACCTTTCACCAAACGTGAGCAAAGAAATAACTGGGTGGGGAGACTCGTTAAGAATGGACAGGATTAGGCTTTAAAGTCTCTGTGTGGTGTACTGAACGTATAATTAAAGATTAAGCCTGTTTGATTGGTGCAAAATTAAATTTAATTTGTATGCGTAAGTAAGTATCTATTGAGTAACACTTGCAGCTGAAATTTTCCTGACTTTTTAGCGCCGGTTTTCATTTCGTTCGCAGTGTTGATTTAATTCAAGACTCCAGATCGAGGTATTTCCATTTCAATTGAAAAGAAACCGCGGAAGAAAAGAACTGTACGGAATTTATTATCAGCTTTCGATCGTATAAAAATCTTGCGAACAGCGAGAATGTTTTTAGAGGCCTTTGGTTCGCGCTCACGTTCCAAAACAATTCATGTCGACTCGTTACCTCGTTGAAAGGTAAACAATAACAATCGACAGTTTGATAGTTGAGCTGGGCAAATAATTTCGTTTCAATCGATTAATATAAACGTGGACTTTGTATTATGCATATTGATTTAGCTTATTATCATCTATCATTGGCCATAGTCAACTAAAACGCGATTAGTTAACAGTTGAAATGCATGTTTAAAAATTAAATACCACCATCGTATTATTAAATTTGTTTTTGTTTCTTATTTCAACGTTCATAGACAAATTAGAAGGTAAAATTACAGTAAGTATTAATTAAATAGCAACCTTAATTCTGTATACTGGCAACTTAATTTGTTCATTGTTTATTTATCCCAATCTTATGCCCAAGTTTTTATACATAATCTGCTCAATTAAAGTTTTTATGTCAATCATTGTTTTCCTACTATTGTCAGGTCTGCAAATTTCTTTGTGTTTGGATTTATGTTTTACATGATAAATGGACGATTTTTTTCACGATTACCAAGTTTGATAAAATTTCTTCCACTGATTATTCATTTTGTTGATATACAAATGGTCCATTTCATAATACAAAAAAAAGAAAGTATGATCTCCAAAACTTGTTACCAAAAGACCTTACATCTTGTATTTATTATTATTTGTTTGCGAAATCATAATTTTGAAGCTTCTTCTCAATTAGGAGAGTTGTCAACTAGGAGAATTGACTTAATTTTACTCAAAACAACTGAACAACTATGCTCAGGCACAGGTAGCTATTATGTTTTCAAGAAGGTGCGGCGCCTAACATAACTACCTGGAATGCAATATCTAGTCTATTCGAAAAGAAAGAAGTCGTAAAATTTGAGATACAGTAACTGTCAAAGCCTTCTCAGAATGTTACAAATTTTGTTGTTAAATTGGCGGCGAAAGATGCCGTAGGAATGGGGCAAATAAAATCTGTAATATAACGCGTCCCAGCGATGTGCACGACCAGGTTAATTGGACAACTCACTGTACTAAATATGGCATATCACGGTTAACGATACCCTGAAAGGTTCGGGCTCTTTAGGCGTTGCTGGCTGCAGTAGCCGTCTGAAACTTTCAGGTTCAATCCCACTCTGGAGATTACGAAGTTAAAATAAATCGGCTGGCTGAAGGATTACGGGGAAAACCAGATGCGCCACTGCACCATCTGGCGTTTTGAAACAACAAACCGCATTGTTTTTATCTCGAAATTTGTTGGTGATTACGTCGCTCACAATCTATTGGCTTAGCAGAGTATTTACCGCTTTTATTTGGGCAGACGTCCTAACTGCTAATTTTAATGCAAAATTTGTTTACCCATTAAACCGTAGCTGGCGCCAGTTTATCAATACTCCTAAAGATACAAATAAATCAACGTGATAATCGAGATGAGTTTGTAAGGTCATTGGTATTGATTCGGGATTACGTTCAATAGCAATTTTAGACTTTAATACAGATTACTCTCATTTTTACATAAGTGTAACCACTGTCTAAGTACAGCCCTGTTGGCCAAATTGTTCTAAGAGTGACGTCAGAAATACAAAAGGCTGGGGAGATAAGATTTAATACCAAAACAAAAACACTTCCAACTTCCACTCACATTACCATCCTAAAATAACAGAGTTGATAGGACTGATAGAGTACAGACGGGTCATTTACAGTAAAACCCTGGTCTACGTTCCAAAATTCACGTACACAGTAAGCCCGCATGCTATGACGTCAAACGACACATGGGGGATGAGATCGAGTTATATCTCTGCTAACTAATGATTAATTATGGGCCTTTATAAAATTTTAAGCTTAAGTGTCAGAGGAGATGCTTGAATGCAATGCACAACTAAATGGCTTCATCAAACTTTAATAACACCTGTAACTCCAAACGGTACACATGGAGATAAGCCCAGAAACAATTTTTTGCATTGGTGAACATGGCGACACGACCAAATGAATACAGCCAATCATTTTAAGAGATTTAAGATCATTTAGCCAATTAGGTGGTCAAAATGACTTATTTTTAGGACATATTTGAAACACTCTCTCAAAGTGGCTTTAACTAACTGATAATAAAGAATTCATTCACATAAAAAAGACATATAACTTTACATCCCTGGATAAATATTGATTTCAACATCAAACTTCTTAATGAACACCACACAATCGTCTTCACTTTCTCACAACAATTTTAAAAGTGTTTGTTAATGATATTACATAAGCACGCTTGTCAGAAATGTCAGTATTAATCAACAACGCTAGTATAACAAACTTGAGTGGATAACAACCATAATATTCTATTTACATTTGTTACGCGACACTCAAGTAGTTGAGCATTCTGATCGCTCTATACATACGATGTAAAAGTTATAAACTTAAAACCACATAAACTTATTTCTAACAATTAACGTAAGCTCTATTTTTAATATAATGCTTAGTCGTACCTTCACATTGGGTGGTCTTCCGCTAACATCCTTCAAACAAAAAGAGAACAAAAGACGTCATCTCACTTCCTTCAAATAGAGAGCCAAAGTGTTGGATGGTTCTTCCTTATAACCCCTAGACCGGAAGTGAAGCAAAGTAATGACGCCGTGCAGTCGCCGAATAAGAAAGCAAGATTTCCTCTAACATTTCATGAAGGTCGCGACCAAGCAAAGGTCGCATTTCATCCTTAACACTGCTTTCTCCTAAGGAGATAGTGAAAACTGTGAGATTAGCTCCAGCTAATGAACTGGTTCATCCAATTGTCTTGAGCACTCGCGAAACGTTTCTATCGAAAGTGTTACTAATTACAAGAAGAAATGGTAATTTAATAGCGTGTGCGAATGTTTGTTTAAATGTTTAATTAATGAGAAAAAGTTATTATCGTCTTTTGTGCTTTCACTATTACAGAAGTGGTTTCGGTGAAGTTTGAGGCCATTGACGATTGAAGTCGATAGACACGTAAATGGAAACTGGCAGACATAGTTTGCGAACACAAACATCTCGATTACATTATTTAAGTGCCTTGATTTCGGTTTGATGTTAAACCAGCATTAAGGCTGGCGTAAAGAGAACGACGACGATTGCATCAATTCCGTTGCACGCTAGGAATGTTGGTAACAATATAATGCACAAACTGCGCAAGTCCACTGATAGTTGGACACTTCTTAGAGAAAGTTTCTCTTTCGGGATGCGTTTCTTTTGTAATTGAAAGTGGACAATCGAGTGCAACTTGTATTTTCCACTATTGCCAATTGCGTTTGCTAATTATACAGATGCGCCAAATTGGTGAAAGCAACAAGCAGTCAGTTCTGAATGCCACGCCAACTAGCTTTATTTAAGTTGATTGTAATATGTTTCACAAAAAATACTGTCTCTTAGATTGTTCATATGCTAAAAAAAACCTTCATGTGATCAAGACTTTAATTGGTTTTGATCTAGCCGGAGGTAAATTTTATCTATGAAAATTGGATACGTGCCTGCACATAATTGAAGTTTATTGTACTGTCTAAAACTGTTTTTCATGAAGGTTGGTTGGGTAATGCAAGGAATAAAACACGTTGTTATATTTAGCTGCGAATAAATTTAGTAGGCGTAATCGAAACTGTATATTAACTAGGAAAATCCAAATGAGCAAGATGTTCTTACTGGCGTGATCATAATATCACTTTATGTTATACTGGGCCATACATAGACTGAAATTCGTTAACCAATGTTCAATTAATGATGTGCGCGAGAAATGTAAGAAATATCTGCGCGTCTTGGAGTTTAGACTGCACGATATGGTTCAGCGACACCTCTGCGCTGTAATTCAAGTATACATAACTGTATGGTTGCACATTTCAAATGCTCCTGCAAATCACATCACACAAAACTTTATATATCTTCGTTTTATTTCCTAACTTCTTTAAAAAGCCAACCCTAACCATTCCAGATACTGTGATAGGCTGATCGTAAATTACAATTAACGCTTGAATTTCAGAAATAAACGACAATCGTTAAGTTTAATGTTCTCCAGAAAACGAAGCAAAAACCGAAAGCTTTTACAGCCAAATAAATCACTGACTTTCTCCTAACCAATTTAATTGTAAGTGAATTTCTTCGGTGGAATATCCCGATAATAACAAAATTAGTATTAAACAATCGAAATTGGATCTTTTGATTATTTTAGAATTTAAAATTATTTATACTGGAACATTCCCCAAATTTATTTCAGCTATAAGTAGTTTCTAACCCAAGCACAAATTCAAATTTATTTTGTACAGCTGCGATCCGAAATCTACCTGACAAAGTAGGAATTCCACTTCTCCATCAAGGAAATTGTACGTCACTGAAGTAATGCTGCAGTGTCGAAGTTGCTAATGAATACTTGAGAATAATGCAGCAGAATAACTTATAATGGAAGGGCGCTATTTAAATAACTACTATTCATCAGTCACTGTTTAGTCTTCAATATAACCGCGAAAGGTAACTTGCGATCACACAATTTTATCCAAGATCGTTTTAGCACATTCGATTGTTAAGTGAAAGTACATGGGAAAATTTAAAATCTGCGACAGTATCTGATGGTTTTTCGTGGTAGGAATAAAAATTGGCGGGCCCACTTTCTTTAGTCATTAAAGAGTGTGTTTTCCTGATATACTTTCCATTTTATTCCTGCGGATGTGACGAAAATAAATAAATTCTCAAATCAGACTCCTAAATGTATTGTAGTAAACCACACTGGAAACATAATTTATTGCAATGCAATTTAATTTAAATTTAAAATTTAAAACCAATTTGTTTGCAAGATTAATTGCGAACTTGATCTTTGTCAAGAAGGCAGTCTTCTAACAAAAATAGATTTGCACTATGTGATGGTTGTGTGGTTACTTTTTAATCTGAAACACCGCACTACTTAATTTAATGGAAAAGTGATTAAAAACATTTAATACTTTACTTCACATTACGTCAGAAGATATAGAGTTCATTTAATTTAAAGTTAATTGGTGGCCAGTTTGTATATATTTTTAGTCAAATCACAATTCATTATGCACTTCATAATATTCACGATTAATTAATTACTCTATTTATTAATATTGTGTTTTTTTCATTACAGTTGGGCAGTTTCTACAGTTATGACCAGACAAAATACTGTACCTTCAGAGGATGGTAAAGAACGTATCCATGCGCTGATACCTTTATGGGACATGTGCAACCACACCAATGGAAGCGTAAGTGTGATAGTTTTAGATATACACAGATTTACTTTGTTTATTTATTTATTTATTTTCAGATAACTACAGATTATAATCCAGAACTGCACAGGTGCGAATGTCTTGCAATAAAAAATTTCAAAGCTGGTGAACAATTATTTATTTTCTATGGCCCAAGAACAAATGCTGATTTGTTTGTTCATAATGGGTAAGTAAATAAGATTTTTATAAAAAAAATAGGATATTATAGTTTCTTATAATCCGTTGGCTCCAGTTTTGTATATGAAGACAATGAATTCGATTTCTACCCGCTCACTTTGGGTGTTAGTCAATCTGATACTCTAAGAGAAAAGCGATTGGAACTTCTTGAAAAACTGACCATCGATCCAAGCATACCTTTCAAATTAACAAAGCACGCTCCTCCTATAGATGGAGACCTCTTAGCTTTTCTAAGAATATTTAATATGAATGAAGGTAAGTGTAAATAGTGTCTAGACGAGTGTAAGTAGTGTCTTGGTTAGTGTTTTGTAATGTTTTTTTTAATGTTTATTTTATGTGATATTTGATTTAAGAACAAATTGATCATTGGCTGTATGGAGAACGGTGCAGCGATTTAACTTATGGAGACTGTGCGCTGGAAACACTTCTGGAGAAAAAGACCTGGACATTCTTGCAGATGAGAATTAAATTGCTGCTTGCGTCATACAAAACAAGCGCAAATGAGGATTCGCAAATGATTAGCGATAAGAATTGCGCCAATAAGAATTTGGCTATACGACTAAAGTTAACTGAAAAAAGAATACTCAGCTGTGTGCTAGAGTATGTCGAACAATGTATTAAACAATTCAATTAATTGGCAAAAGAAGCAAGCAAACAACTTCTAATTAGATTTCTTTTTTTTTTGTTGAAGATGCTTAAAGTTGAAGATGCTTAAATTTTTTGTTGTAAAAATATTAAATTTCTTGATGTAATTTATTATTTTAATTATAAGTAACAATACGTTTTGGTTTAAATATTTTGTAATGGAAAGAATAGTGTTTGCTGTATTAATTATAATTGTTCAGCTTACGTGTCATTGAAAACAATGAAAATAATTGGTAATAAAAGATGACAATTATTAAAACTTTATTTGTTGTGCAGTTTGTTAAGTCTTCTATTCAGAGTTAGAGCTATTAAAGTCATAAAAAAATAATGCTAGGCGAAAATGTTTTTTTTTATATTATTGTTGTTTTATATTAGAGAATCTGTTGTTGCCCTCTTCTCTTATCTCTGCAGGAAGATACGATGAGAAGGTAAGAACCTCACCTCAGGAGAGAACTTTCGGAAAATCTTCATAGCAGCCATATTCAAACATATTAGTTTA
This sequence comes from Diorygopyx duplodentatus, assembly GCA_033557515.1. Classification (NCBI taxonomy): domain Eukaryota; kingdom Metazoa; phylum Arthropoda; class Insecta; order Coleoptera; family Scarabaeidae; genus Diorygopyx; species Diorygopyx duplodentatus. The sequence continues at coordinate 6,058 of JAWQRJ010001781.1, read as the reverse complement.
AATTAACTATTCAAAATGTCAAAATGTTGCTTATATAGATTACAATCAATACAGCTTAAGGCGGTCCTTATTTAAGCTTAACTAATTATTTTTCCAAACTGCATCCATAACAACTAATAGAATGGTTCAAATCCATAAAAAACGAATTTCTCTCAATTTTGTTTATTTACTTTCTTTATTAGCTTAGCAGTTACATAAAATTGTTTTGTTCTCAATGTCATACCCAAAATCAACATTTTTGTTGGCTTATTATATTTATGATGTCCACGAATCAATGTGACATTCAATAAATAATGTGACATATCAATAGATAAAAACTGCTAACAAGATTATGTTACACTCTGCATAACAAATGACATAATTATAAATATAATTATTTATGGTTTTAATAACACCTAGTTAGTTCAACAATACGTATCGGTTAAACGGTATAATGAATTAGTCAGGAAAGTGGTCATAATCGAATTAAATAATAATAAAACGCCCTAGAGTAGTAATTTTTCCCCAACCGCATAAATACGTTATTGTATTTTGTACAATAATAAAAAGTAGGGCGTTTGGAAATTGTTTACTATTCACCATAGCTAGCAAGTATACAAAAACAAATTACATTTCAAAAAAAATCATTTGAATTACCCTTTAATTAATCACTATCCCTAGAAAAAACGTACAATTATTCCTGAACACGAAACCTCTTAATTTTGCTACTATTTGAGCGCCATCTCCTGAAACTTTTTAGAGGTAGCTGCCTCCTATAGACGATAAAGTATATTCCTGCACAAGAACTAAGATTTAATTTTAATAGAACGTTGTCATCCATTATCTAATCTTTTCAAAAACGATATTACTTGCATCCAGTAGCTATTTTTATTACCAGCTGATGTTCTAGAGATAATTTTTGCCATTGTTTCTTTATCAACAAATGCCATAACGCGCAGGTTCGCTCAACATGTGGTTGAGTCCATATTATATGAAAAATATAACAAACGCGTTCTGTAGTAAGGTCAGGTGAAAAAGTTAGGTGAAAAAATCGCGGCGGCCATGGAAGACAGTTTCAAAAAAGAAATTTTGTTTAAAATTTTAATTATTGGCGATTTTGGTGTAGGTACGTAAGCTATGGTAGTTATGATTCAAATTCAAAGTCCACCCATAAAAGTTGGACAGTAAATGAAGCATTCTGTTTTAGGAAAAACATCAATTATTAAAAGATATGCCGAAGGTAAGAAAAACTTTTTCTTTTCTCCAACATTTCTATCATTTTCTTATGGGATGTTTGGAATTCTTCACTTGATTCCCCAATCAATATTTCCGACATTCCATGCATATTTTTCGCGGTCCCGTTCTTTAGATCAATAGAAGGTCAAAAGGTAGAAAAGTATTTTATCAAGAAGAAATTTTTTGAAAAAAATACTAAATAGTTTTTAAATCAATTAATAATGACCTAGACCTCGACCATCACTCCAGACATTAAACATTAAATTCTTGGAAACCAGCACCTAATAATTTTCCAGTGAATTACCCTTTAAAATTTAATACAACTTCGAGTAACGGTAACGTTTTTATTTTCTCTTTTTTTGTAAAAGGCATTATTAATAATTACTTTCCACTAACAGCAGCAACAATAAACATTTTCAAAAGCCGTATCAGGCAGATCACAGTACGACCTAGGTATAGTGATAACCTTGAATTTTTGCGGCAATGTATTGTATTTGTTTTCTACCAGTGCAACTTGTAGTAAATGTTTCGCAATACCTTTACGACATATTTTAGATATGCGTACGGTTATTTTCGTAATTTATCTAATCTAGGATAGCGAGTAGGAGAGTGATTCAATTTGAAAAGTAATAACAGAGGACGTAATTGGTTTGTTTCGGTAATTCTTTAAATAATAAATATTCTAAAAATAGCCAGAGACTAGACAAAACGAATATAATGTAAATAATTTACATATTACTATATGTAAATAACTTCATTCAAGAAATTGAATGAAGAAAAATAGTGTTCCCAAGCTTGGTTCCAACCCGCGCCCCTCCAATTACCAGTTGGCTGCTCTATCATTCGAGCTACCGGGGACTTCAAAAATTTGAATTCACAAATTATTTAAAAAAATTTAAATAATTTGTGACAATTTCCAAATGGCTATAATTTCTTACTGTTGCTGTGGTGGTTATTTTAGCTTTCTTGTATACTGCCATCAATTCTTGGTTTGTTCTTCCTCTCCATTTATCACACTCCTTTATGCCTCCATAGACAGGTGTCCTAAATTCGATGCTCACCATTGGTATCTTGGAAACGGTAAAAGCTACAGACTCGGTTAAATGGAACATAAATGGAACAATACGGGGGTGTTTATCTAAGCTGTTCAAACATTCTTTTGTTTTTCGAAAAAAATGCATCGCCTACTAAATATCCTTAAAAAACTGAAAGTCGTCATTTTCTTCAAATGTGAATATTTTCCATATTATTTATCGCAATAAAAAAAAATTCGGGGGAAAATGTTGTAGATATCAAAACATTCTGTAGGATAGATAATAAAAATAATTTTTACTTTGCACCAGTTTCGAGATGTGGCCCAAAGATGTGACTCAATGCTTTTTGCTCCCATACTTCTAGTTTTGTTTTCATTTTCATTAAGTATCATATTCTATTTTCATAGAATATGATACTTTAATAGTCTCATATATTCTATTTTTGGCTTCTCTACTCGTCTTTTTTTACTTTTATTACGTTCGCTAGTCTTACATTTCTTTTTAGTACCCTATTTTGCAATTCTTCCATTTCCTCACATTTACTAGTTAATTGCACTCCTAACTATGTGAAATTTTCAACTCTATCAAATTTTAAAAGTTATTCATTTTCAGGAACATTTTCTCCAAAATACAAAATTACCATAGGAGCAGATTTTGCTATTAAACGGTTGGATTGGGATGAGCAGCTTAGAGTCAATTTACAATTATGGGACATAGCAGGACACGAAAGATTTGGATCTCTAACAAGTGTTTATTACAGATATGCGTAAATAAAACAATAATTAATTTATTAGTAAGTATTAATTAATTAACCTTATTAAATATTTTTTTCGTATTTTAGTGTGGGGGCAGCTGTAGTTTTTGATTTAACCAGACCAGAGACATTTCAATCAGTCATGAAGGTATCAACTCTGGTTAAAATTAGCTATTGAAACCCAAAGTTTTTGACTGTAATATTTTTTTAGTGGTTAACGGACTTGAGAGATAAAATAACTATACCAAAAGGTCAAAGTTTACCAGTGATACTGCTTGCAAACAAAGCGGATGTGACAACTTGCAGTTTGCCGTCAGATCTTACAGCTTTTTGCAAACAGTACGATATAAAATCGTGGCATCTAACATCCGCGAAAGAAGACATTAACATTGAGAAAGCAATGAACATTTTGGTCACCTCTGCGTTGGATAACTTCCAAAACAACGGTCACATAGATTCGGACTCTGTTAAAATTCACGAAGAACAAGTAAATGGCAGAGAAAAATGTTGCTCAAGATAATTTAACGATTTACTCAAGCAATCTCTTATTATGTTTAATCTTAAATAATAATGCATTTAACTTATTGTTTTTTTTGTAGTACTAGGTGATAACAGCAAATAAAGTTTTATAAGAAATTTGTGAAGTCATGTCATTTATTAGCAGTAACAGTTATAACAAAAACAATAACTAAAGAATTTTAATATATTTTTACTAAAAATGCAGGCTTTTTCTTTCAGCTAGGTGCTTGACCCAATTTCTGCGCTGCAGCCAAAGCGTTTTCATTGGCTATCATCTGAAACTCTTGGAATCTTTGAGAAATCCGTTGGTTTGCTTTTAAGAATTTTTCGAGGCAATTTAAAACACATTTTTCCTGAAAATAACGAAAAAGTATATTTAGTCCGTTATAATATAAAACAACTAAACAGATATGTAGAACGTAACAAACGTATTAATCAGAGAAAACCAATCTACAAGACAATAGCTGCTGCTTCTACCGAACTTCACTCTGAAAGTATTTCAATTTTGTGTTTAAAAATTAAAGAAACTTCAGAAAGATTTTCTTAACACACAAATTATAACTTGGCATAATTATTAACACTGTTAAAACCGTGTGAGGCGTAATGAGGCATAACCCGATGAGTTACGCCGCATTTAAGAACAAACGAAAAAATTATCAGCACGGAATGCCTTAAAACAACAAAATACGTTACCTCTTTGCTCTTAACGCTTCTCGTAGTAAAATCTGAGATACAATCCGTAAAACACAGCTCAGTCAAACGGTTGTAGGACAAGAGGAAGTCTTTAAACTAAAAAATCGGAATACAGTGACGTTTTATGCGATTGAAGATCTCGAATACTCACAGTTTTTACATGTTCGGGGTCTAAATTTTCAGCGTCAACCTGTGGCGGTAAAGGCACACTCATTTTAATTCAATTTTCACCGAATTCCACCGATAAATGGGGGGTTAAAATTGAGGTTAGATCACGTACGGTAGTCAAAATCAGGTTGTGACAGTTGAAATAGGTAGCTACGTTACCGACCGGCGTGAAGTTCGCGCTGTCTTTTGTAGATAGCGTGTACGTCAAAAGCACGGCATATCGTTTAAAATCCGTCCAAAATTTCCGTTAGAACCGCTTTTTAGTGCTTGATTTTCGATTGACTATTTTCGGTAGGCGTGTGGGTAACGTAACGCGTCGGAAGAAGGCCGGAGGAGCGATATGCTTTGAAAAAAATCCGTTGTGTGTCTACTTAACCTACAAAATTTCTTGTGTTTATAAAGATGGACAAAACGAAGAAGAAAACTACTGCTAGCACTGGCGTTAAGCAAAGGGCATCAAATGCGAGAGGGAGCAAAACCAAGGTTGAGGTTTACAGGCACTTTGATCCTCGTTTAAAAAGCAGATCGTATGGAGCAGATAATTTCCCTGAGGTTATTTTGTCCGAAAAAATTTCGGGAAGAAGTGCAGGCAGCCCACCTACGAAAGTTAGGAAAAACCCACAAAAATCGCCGCCTTTGAATTATTATGAAATTCAGTTCGTACCGAAAACAAGAAGTGTATCGAGTGACCGAAAAGATTATAAGTTGTTTTCTTCCACATCTTCAACGTCCTCATATTCGGCAATAAAAAGAAAAAATAACGATGAGGGTAACAAAAAGAACATCAGTGTCAGAAGATCTCCGCCGAGCGCACCTTCAAAAGACATAGCATCTAAACGAAAGACAAGCTCCCAATTAAAGTCGAGTAATCAAAAAACTAAAGAAACGTCTTACATGACTGCACAAAAAGATAAAGTTAAAAGCAGAAGCCCTGTACAACCCCCTCCTCCTCCTTCGCCCTTCCACGATTACGAAAACAAACTAATAGTATTCAGGGACCCAGTCGTTGAGAAGATCAAAGAAGAAATCGGAATGTCCGCCAAGTTTTGCAACGACGAGGTCAAGCAAACGGTCGCCGAATTGAAGGAAGAAATCGCGAAATATCGAAAAACGTTAAACAGAAACGTGAATTACTTGCAGACTAAAGTTCGGTGCGGTTTGGCGAGGGACAATGTTAAAGAAAACGCCGTACAAACCGACCCTGACGCGCCTGCGCATTTCAAGAATATGGACGAATTTGGTGCTTTGGTGACGAGGATAGCCGAACTTATGAGTATCGGTAAGAATTGTAGGGAGATTTTTAGCACGATCTGATAGACTGCACGTAGAAATTAACCAGCACGCAACTAAGGTACACATTGTACTAAAGACATAAATGAGTATTGCAAAGAATCATATATATATATATATATATACAGGTGTTAAGGTGTTTCTTTCCCTTCTCACTCCCTTATTCCTTTATCATTAATAAATTTAGCCCATTCCTTCTTGTCCCTTGCCATCCTTTCCCCCTCGCCCCAAGATACTCCTCTCTCCTTCAAGCATCCCACCACCACGTCATCCCATCTCTTTTTTGGTCTTCCTCTCGTTCGTCTTTGGTTTTCTTTGGTCTGCCATATTTTCTTCACTTGCCTCTCGTTTCCCATCCTCACCATGTGTCCGAACCACTTCAACT
>JAWQRJ010001780.1:0-14933 GCA_033557515.1 Diorygopyx duplodentatus | reverse complement strand
TGATTAGGATTCCCTACGCCTGTACTGATAACGTGAACGTTGTTTTGTTGCATTTACTATACCAAATACAGCAGTATCAAATTTTTAAATCTATGGCTGGATCTATGGCTAACTTCACACCAGTATATTGTACAGGTCATAAAGAAATGAAAAACTAAATGGAGGGCCCTTTTAGTACTACCTTTTAGTAGTAAGTTTGCCTACACAGAAAAGGGCAGGTTACAAATAAATTCAAGAAAAATCTAAACATTTTAACGTTTGCTTCTTTATAAGAAACATTGCTTAATTGACAAGTTTGAACATCCTTAATTTCAATTACTAATAGAGTATCGGAGACACACTATTGACTACCTTGCATTTACGAAACTGTATCAAAAATGTTCCTTACTTATAGAATAGAAATATAATTCAATATATTTTGAAATTAAAGGAAAAATCTATATTCGTACTCTTTGTGTCATTGGTGAGACCAAAGCGAGAGTTATACACCATCGGCACCAATATTTCAGGTCGTACCTGAATGGTCAGTGAACCAGTAGAAGATAAGTTTGGTAGCAGTGTCATTGGACTAGTGCCTATCCTACTGCCCATGTCTTGGCCACCAAGCACCTGACACACATTCACTCATAAGTATCAATTTCTTATCGCGAATATCACATATTTCAAATATTTCGTTTTTTTTTTTTTTTGTTTAAATTGCTCAGATATCTCAAATGTATATGTGTATTCTTTATCACGTTGCGTAACTCACCTGGTATAATTGATTACCACCAACTTGATACGTAGTCGGGAGCAAGACGGAACCTCCGCTCATGGTCGGCTTGTACATCATACTGGGCGTCCTCAAAATGGGCTGCTTGACGGTATTCAAAGCGGGCCTTCCACGACCGCGGTTCAATGCTGATTGGGCGCTCTGCATCTTCTGCATCAGTTGGAACTGAGGCGTTTTCGACATTGCTTGGTACATGGCGGCGGTGGTGCTAAGGGTAGCCTGTTTCATCCTAGGCACTCTCGGTATTTTAGCTGGAGGTTCCCAATCGATTGGAGGCTCCAAATTTCTTTCTGGTTTAAACTTGCGCGCACAGGCGACCATATGCCTCGAGAGTTTCCCTTTTTGATTATCCTCGAACGGACAGTTCGGACACTGATGGAAGGCGGGGGCTCTCTCCAACCTACCTCTGACGTTATGTTCCGCTTCCGTATGGAAGAGGATGTCGTGTGGACTGCGCACTTCGTACGGACAGAAATTGCATTTGTAGACAAAGTTCTTCATGTGCGGGGTCTCTAAATGCAAATCCATAGCCAGAGACGATTCGGTTTTAAAATTGCAGTATTCGCACTTTTTAACTTTCATGTGGTAAGGTTCGTTATTTTCCTTGGTGTACTCAAGGTTTTTGATCAAGGAAGAAATTGTTTTATTCGTCTCGATGTTCTTGCCACCTTCCCTCTCGCGTTTGCGTTTTTGTTGCCGCAACAAATCGCTTTGCACATATTCTTGTACGAGGTTATGACCGATATCCATAAAAAATTTGCCTAGCGCGCTGTCAAAGTACGAAGTGGCTTTCTTTGGAGGTTCGTCTAAGTCTATAACTTTTTTATTGTCTTCATCTTTTTTCAAATTATCGATTTTCTTTTCCACGTCCTCGTCTTCTTCTTCGTTCTCCTCGTCTTCCTCCATTTTAAGTTCTTGTTTTAATTTCTCATTGGCTTCCAGTATCTCTTTTTTGAGATTCTCCACGCACTTTTTGAGATCTTTAACTGGGGGTTTCTCGTATACGTACGGAACGATAAAGGAAGGTGCTTCTACCACAAACATATCGTCTGTTAACGACGGTAGAATAACTGGAGGGGTCGAAGCGGTAGAATTTAATAAACTTGTAGAACTGTTTAAGTGTGCTGTGGATTTCGTTTGAGAATTTAACGGAATAGGAGTGATGGTTGCTCGCATGTTTGCCGGATAAACACCTTGCGCGGGGAGAGCCATGGGTAAGACGGAACTGAACGATTGGGATAGGGTAGTCTTCTGGTTAATGGGGATAGGACCACGACCTGATAAAATCGAATTGGTATCGATAATTACAAGTGTGGGTTCTTTTTTACCGCTATGATTAAGTGTGGATTTCGACGCAATTTCCGCCAATCTTTTTGTGTCCTTTACCACAATGGTCGAGGAAATAGGAGATGCCTTTCCTTCCTTCTTCGGTTTAACGTCGTTACTACTAACAGGTTCCGAAACGGCTAATGGATCGTCGGGGGGAACCTCCTCAATGTCCGATTCTTCATCTGACGAATCCTCGTCATCGACGTAACTCCGCCTCGACTTCCTGTTCAAATTTCTTGCGCTTCGCCTAGGGGACGAGCCGATTAGAATAGTTTGCTTCGTGTTCTTCTTTTTGGGGGTTGACGACTCTATTTCTATGACGTCGTCGTCGTCATCATCATCGTCGACGTTGTGAGGTTCCTCAGAGAATGTTGGACTGTGCGATTTACCGTTTTCCTTAGGAAAACTGCTGTCGACAATTTCCACATCACCGTCTCCAGACTCCTTTAAAATTTCCCCTTTTTCCTTCGTAGATTTCGCGGACTGCTGTGACAATTCCTCGCTTTTGTCACTGTCATTGCCACCTTTATTTTCATCACCAATTTCCTCTGAGATAACGTGAACTTCATCTTGATCTTCCTTTTCTGGCAGTTCCTCTTCGATTTCTTCTGCATCTTCATCGCTACTTTCGGAAGAATGATCTTCGGCTTTGTCCCCTTTGCTGTTTGTTTGAGGGGAATTTCCTGTTGTATCGTTTGTTGGTTCTTCCTCCTCATCTAAATCTATACTACTGTTGTCTGCTTCGGCATCATCATCTTCTTGTTCACCTTCTTGTTCGTCATCCACTTCCATCGTCTCTTCCTCATTCTCCATTTCACCTTCTGACGACTTACTGCTCGTAATTTCCCCATTTAAAACTATACCATCTAACGGAAAAAAAATACAATTTTAAATATTCTAATTAGATTTGGAAGGCAAACGTTTTGAAAAAGCAATATGGTAAAACTGAAACAATTCTTTGACAACTGATCCTTTTAGTTTTGGGGTTATAATTGTAAAAGTTAGTCAAATTGAAATAGTAATGACAAAGTCTAAAATATCATGGGTGTAGTGATTAAAACCATTCAAAAGCTTAAAAGTGTGTATAAAATAAGTAAGCAGGGAAATACCTTTTGCACTTTCTTCCTTAGAGTGTATTTCATCAACTTCTCCCATGTCAATCACAGCTGCCATAGCAAAAGTGAATCCTGTCAACACCAAATAAATGAAATCCACCTTCTAAATTAGCGTATTCTTTTGTTTTCAACGGGGGCCGCAATAAACGTACATTACGCATAATCTTCACAATAAACACATTCACGAATAAAGAAATAAATTAATAGGAGAATCACTTGTATTTAATAAATAATATTAACAAAACATATAATCAATGTAGGTATCTTATAAAAAAAAGAAGAACGTTCCCGTCCTAACCCCTCCAAGAAGAGAAAATGATAACAATTTCCAGTACTACCAACGTACACTCGAAACTAGTAAGCTTTTCAGTTTTTAGTAACAATTCGCCAGTACTTAACTTGTATTAAAAACAGTTATTTTATGGAAAGAGAACTTAATGTCTGTGTGTTATTTCGTATTTCCCGCCATCAATTTTATGTAGTTAATTTGAGGGGACGTTAAACAGCTGCACACCACCAATAGTAGGCTGTGACAATCGTAAATACCCGAAGTAAAACGCGGTTCGCGATTTTCAAAACCGTCGCCACGAATTGTCTTTATGTGAGGCGATTTCTTGCATTTCGGCGTCCCCCCGGCACTTTTTTAATAGCCGCACCGACTTATAAACATGAGAAAAACCCGCACTGAAACACAGCGGTAACCCTTGGCGCTGCACTACACTGCCAATATGGCGTCTAACGGTACGTCACGTGATCAAAATAGTGACGTAGCCACACCATTCCGCGATGTCTTAAAATTTTATTCGTTACGTAAGCAACTACATAAAGTTGCACTAATTGCCGTTGTTGCTCTTTGGCCGATAAAGGTGTTCGAAATTTGGGGATTTTCGAGTTGCCCATGTGGTGTTTATGGCTATGCCGACATTTGAAAGTTTGAATTCCCGCCATTTTCTCACTAACACCTTTTGTTGTGAAATCTAAATAAAATACGAAAATTACACCGGTGGTGTTAATTTACAGATAATGCGAGTTTGTTTCAATTGTTTTGAAGGCTAAATAAGCTTTTGTTATGATTGGGAGCAGTTGATTTTTTGTTTTGATTTTTTTTGTCGATTCCCTAAGAAAATGATAGGGCGTTGTTGTAGAATGTTGCCAAGAGGTTCGGAGACCGGGCCGAGTTCCCAACGCCGCTGTACACGAAGCGACCACCCCCCTTTCTAAAAATGGTTGGGTCCGAACCTCATTTTGTTCATACACACTCTGTATCTAATAAATTTTTCTCGACGTTAGCCGCTCCCCGGTTTTCGCATTTTCCGTTACACTTCCGCAAATTTGCCTACTTGATGCGGTCTAAAAAAACAATTCAAATCCAAATTTTCAATTCGGCGCCGACTTCGCCATGATTTATTTTTTTACGAGCACGTGTCTCCCACGTGGAGTTCGAACCGGAACTCGAACTCTGGAGTTCGTCAGAGCGATAATAACTATATTAAACAAATTAACAAACGTTGCGTTATTTACAAACGAACCAAATTGTTTTATGCGGGGAGTATATCGATTTTATATGAAAATATTGTGTGCAAAGCAGGCCTAATGATGTGTAATTTGGGAGGGAGAACCCGGATGACGTGCGGGCAAAATCATTTCGTCACGAGGATTACGTACATGCACGTCCCGCCGAATGAAAACAAAAGATTTTCAAAAAGTACATACGCAGATAGAATGACGTACCTCAATTTGAACAGGCGTCTTCTTCGTCCTCGTCGAACGACAGCAACGACTTATTCTTTTGTTTCTTGGCTTTGACGTCTCCTTTGGAGGACGAGGCCCTTTTCTTACCCTTGGTGTCTTGGCCCTCTGCGGTTTTGCTTCTTGACGGCGCCTTGAATACTATTGGTTTATCCAAGTTGGCCTGGGTTTGCTCTTCCTCTGAAATAATATAAAGGGTGCTATTTTTTCACACTAGGTATCCTAGATAGGAAGAAAACAAAACGAAACTGTAAAAATTTTTGTTTTATTTGATTGAAAATTTTGCAAACTGATATTTACCAAAAAAAAGAGACAGATTTCCAAAACAGTTTTGAAGTTCATTTAACTCCTCCTCAATTTTATTTTTAAACCATGATTAATCCGTTAGACAGAAACATAATTTATGGAAAACAAAAAGAAACATTTGGAATGAAATGAAAACAAATAAACAAGTATCGCATTCCCACTTGCTTTATGTAGGACGGTCTTTGTCTTTCCTATTATACTACTTTCAATCATCTTTAAGTATTTAAAAGTATTTAAAACACAGCTTTTGGCTAATTTCGCTTCATTCAAGTTCACGTAAATATACTGGATTTTCAATTGATGAAGTCAGTTACGTTTTCAAATTGGATCCTTTCGGTTTAAATACTCTACAATTAAACATAGCTATCTAAATTTAGTATTTTTTGTACAAATTAAATGAATTGTTTCTGAATTAAGAAATGCAAGTATGAAATTATCAATAGAAAAATGTGAATTCGGTAAATATTCTGTCTCATATTTAGGTTTTATTATTTTCAAAACAGGTTACAGATCAAAATCGTACGAAATAAATGTCACATTTTCCTACTCATACCATCATTAAAAAAAAGAAAGTTTCTTAGGTTTGAAGAAAAAGTTGTAGATATCAAAACATTCTGTAGGATAGATTTGCTGGTGCAAGGTAAAAAATATTTTTCGAGATGTCACCCAATGTTGTATTTTTTAAATGGAAACCATTAAATGGTTCGAGGTATTTATCATTCATAGTTTAGGAGATATGAAGAAATATCTTATTCCACACAGATTTTAACCCACATCACACTATCCATGACTGAAACAAAAGACTACACACCTGGCAATAATATTGTTAAACAACGCTCGTGTCATAAGTTGTAGTTGCCGTCAATGATTCATATTCTACATTGATATAATGGCGTTTTCAAACTATGAAAAAAGGATATGTTTGTTAGCTACATTAGGTGCAATCGGAATTCAACTGCGGCAGTAAATGAATACTTAAATGGTTAAATGAAGAGTACCGCATTTTTAAGAAAAATAAATGTCGATCAAATTGCAAATGATTTGGCTTTTCCTAATAAAATTCTTTGGAGTGATGAAAGTCGATTTGCAAACAACGGAATAATTAGAGAGGACTATTTTCTTTCAGTAGGACGGTGCCCCGCCACATAATTGAAGAGTTGTTGCTGAATATTTAGCAACAAGATATGGAAATCGGTGGATTGCAACGAACGGTCCAATACGATTGCCAACGAGATCTCCGGATTTGTACCCACTAGACTTTTTTCTGTGGGGCCATATAAAAAATGTGGTATACGGAATGAGTTATAACAGTATTAATGATTTGTTACAAAGTATCATACAGGCTTTTAACTTTGTGTGTGTTCGTCAATTAATGAATTGTAGAAAAAGTGTCGAAAAGCGTGTTACCAAATGTTTAGAAGTAAACGGCAGCCATATTGAACATCTTTTGTAGGAAAATTTTCGTTTATTATTATCGTGTTTATTGTTACCATGTTTATTGTTACTATGTTTATTGTTATCATGTTTACTGTTACCATGTTTATTGTCTCCATGTTTCTTTTTTTTTGCAATTTATTGCCGTACTAAATTTGCGCAGAACTGTTTTTTCAGAAAATCTGTTTTCTTTATATATACTAAAGCACAAAAGATAATATATACTAGATATGCAGTCTTTTGTTTTGAAAACAGAACATAGTTCTTAATCATGGATAGTGTGATGTAAAATCTGTGTGGAACCGTATATCGTTAGAAAGGGAAAAAATCAAGTAATTCAAAAATCAAAATCAACTATGGTTTTTATTTAAAAAAATACAACTTTGGGTCACATCTCGAAACTGGTACAAGCTAAAAAATATTTTTATTACCTATCCTATAGAATGTTTTGATATTTGCATCTGTTTGCCTCGAAATTTTTTGATACGATAAATAATATGGAAAATATTCACATTTGAAGAAAATGGCGATTTTCAAATTTTTCAGGATATCTAATAGGCGATGCATTTTTTTGGAAAAACAAAAGAAGGTCTGAAAAGCTTAGATAAACACACCCATTTTGTTCCATTTAACCGATTCTGTAGCTCTTACCGTTTCCAAGATACCAACATCGGATTTGGGACACTCTGTATAGTAGCAGAAAAAGAAATGCTGGCGTTAACATAAGTATTAAAAAGTTTAAATTTTATATATAGGGACGAATTTTTTTGCTGGAACAGATATTTCATCTTTACAAAACCTTTTCATAATTAGAATTCAAAATCTATGCAGAATTTATAGATGGACTTTGACAATTCAGGTTTTCGATTGATATTCGTCATATTTTGGGCCGCATACATCTGGTGGCTGACATATTTGCTGAAGTTCATAATATGTCGTAAACTGGAGTACCTTGTGACAATCGCGTCTTTTTTACATTTTCTGTAATGGAGTACTAATTTTTAAAGAAATTGATATGTCACTACCGGCGTTACAATATCCATAAGACACCCAGCAAAAAAAAACCAACTTTAAAATCAAGATATGTTAAATCTGCTTATACCACAAGATAACGTGTTTTTTCCGCGACTAAAAGTGAGTCGGTCGACTTCCCAGTAATTATTCCAGGAAAAAATTGCAAAGCCAACGGTGTACCAGAAATTCTTCGAAATTGACCATATTTGGATTGATATAAAACAAAAACTAAGTAAAATATTTCGAAACGGCTCTAACTACATGGAAGCCCAATACTAGTTCTATATAAAACAGAATTTTCGTAATTTTCGAATTTTCACGCCATCAGATAGCAATTAAGTTTATTGTTTATTCTGCAATTGGGTGGGGGAAAAGGACAATTTCAACATTTTAACAATTAAGTCGCATAGAAAATTATTTACCCTTTCTAAATCTGTAACAAGCAATGGATATAGCATTGCTTGTTAAGTTTCACGTAACGCTTCTTTTTCAAAATCTCGACGGTGCGCCGGCGTGTCGCTTCTCCCTTTCTATTTCCAGCAATAAAACTCCCATACATCAAATTTATACATTGTTTCTCCCTAAGAGGGGTTTTCGCGATAACTTTCTTAAAATCAAAGATATATTAGATCTTTTCGTCGGTCGATTTTCCAATAATTTCTCCAGATAATAATGGGCAAAGCCAACAGTGTTCCAGAAATACTTCGAAATTGACCATATTTGGGTAGTTATAAAACAAAAACCAAATACAATGTTTCGAAACGGCTTTCATTACGTGAAAGCCCAATGCAAGTAAACTCTGTTTTATGTAGTACTAGCATTGGGCCTTCACGTACTGAAAGCCGTTTCGAAATATTTTACTTAGGTTTTTTATCTGTTTCTTTTACACCTGCCGTTGCAATTGTCTGCACCGCAGATTGAGGAACTTCAGTCAATTCATTTGCCACTTAAATAGGTGCATCACAGTCTTTGGCTTTTAGGTTTTTAAAAACCTTAAAAGTTATATTGTTTGTATCCGCCAAAAGAACTATTCACGGTATCGCAGGCGTTTCACTTTCATATTGTGAGTAACTTTCTTGTGAAAAGTTTTTGGAACCTTTATCAGCAGTTTCGTACACAGCTGATAAAGATATATTATTATTATGTTAAATGAATTATCATTTGAAAGCTATAGGGTCCATATCGGACATTCTTCGTGTTTGACTTATATATTTGTAATTAATTATGCATTCCTTCACGATGAACTTGAGGTATAGGATAAGTTTTACAACTAAAAGTAATATAAAGTAATAGTTTATATAGAGTATTAATTGCAGTTTTGCAGGTGTCAGATAAAATTATCTAACAATCAAAAAAGTAAATATGTATTTAATGATATCTTTAAAATGCTTTAAACTTATTATGATTATTTTATCTTAAGCGACGACGTTTGAAATTAACTTAAAACGTCTAATCTTTAGTGCACTGATTACTGATTATTCGAAAGAATGCTTTCCCAGGGTCCAGAAATGACACAGATGGTGCTTTCAGTCTCGATAGGTATGACTGTTAAACGTTGTGTATGTGACTCATTTAAAGTTACTATGATATCATTCCTATGACAAATTCAATATAACGTCGCGACTGATTCTTGAAATTCGAACCTTAACGTTGGGATCTCGAATTTCTCCTCAAACATATACACGGTGACAATTTGAAAATTTCAGTTCAAATGACCCGAAAACTAACAAAAGTATCAAAACACGCTTTCGAGAGGTGAAAGTAAGGGGGACCTTGAATCGCCGTGTAATTGTCACACTGTGAGTCGCCCCCTGTGCGTTTTATGGCTTAAACCGTTAGTGGGTCTAAGCCATAAAGTTACTAATTAGCAAATGCCGAAATTTACAACGCCAGTATCCGCTAGTTGTATGTTTTACGGAAAGGGATTGAGATTTTTTTAAGTAATAAAGGTTGAAATTGCAGGTAAACTCCTTGAACTTGTCGCAGTTATAACCCTGTTTTTTTTGCATAAATGTAACGTGTATATTCTATCTCAACGACATAGTTAATAAACATAACTGTAGGTACTGGAGTGACGAAAATCCACACCTTTTGCAGAAGGTCACAATTTATTACTTTAATTTTGGGCGGGAAAATTAGGTGATGAAACTCTTATTATTCAACAATTAGAAATCCGACAAGATATTAACGGAAAATGAATTTAAATGAAAACCTCATTCACTTCCAACAATATGGGGCTCCACCACACTATGTCCTAGCAGCCCGCCAAATCTTAAATGAAAATTTTACTGTACAGTTGATTGGAAGATGGGATCTGATAGAATGGCCTGGGTGATCTCCCGATTTATCTCCGTTAGATTGTTGTCTTAAGTGTACAAAATACAGCATCCAACAATTGAAGATCTTCGGCAACTGATTACAAGAATGTAGAGCAATAAGAAGGGAACCATTTGAAAATATGACCTCCCGAAAGTGTGTTTTGATACTCTTGTTACTACTTTTCGAGTTATTTGGATTGATAATTTTCAAATTATCACTGTGTATATTATACAAGGAAAATTTTACACATTAAAATCAGATGTCTACTAGATGACGATTGCCAGGTATTTCCGAAGGAAAACAGGTTCATACTTTAGTCAATCGACAAAAAAATGATTTTACTTTTATTTTGGGTAGAATAACTGTGTGTTGTCTG
The DNA here is from genome assembly GCA_033557515.1 of Diorygopyx duplodentatus. Classification (NCBI taxonomy): domain Eukaryota; kingdom Metazoa; phylum Arthropoda; class Insecta; order Coleoptera; family Scarabaeidae; genus Diorygopyx; species Diorygopyx duplodentatus. The sequence goes on along the minus strand of JAWQRJ010001780.1, from coordinate 4,519 downwards.
TCAATTGTCCATTCAGTAATAGCTTTCGATCTAACTGGTCGTTTCAATAGTTTTAGATTGCATCAATCCCTTATGAACTTACACTAATTTAGATGCTATTACAGAAGGAATATTCGGAAAAAAACTATAGTTAGGCTAGATATAATTTTAGCGAGTTTGTAAGAATCATTGGTAAGCTGAATAATAATGCAAAAATAACGCAATCTTTATTTCAACGATTTATTTACTAAGGTAGGAAGTTGTATTTTTATAGTGTAAGTGAAATAGGAAAATCTACTCTTTCTCGTTAGTTTTCATACTTTATTGCTCGTTCGCTGCTCACAGTATTTTCGGAATTTTTCCCAGTGACACACTCCCCTTCCTATCTGCTAATCTAAGGGATTTTTTATGGCGAAAAGCAAACTACGGTATTGAATGGGGTACTGCTTCAGTCTGTTATAAATCGTCAATATTGTTAGTATTACATTATTTGTCGTTTGTGTAACTCGACATCCGGCTTCGGCCCTTAGGTCAAAGCCGGATGTAATTTACATCAGACGAAGGGGGTATTTAATTATATTCATCGTGATAATCCCATCGGCAGGAAATAAGAATTAGTGGACAAAAAATCGGTGATTTACCGGTCATTGGAAAATAGTAAATATTTAGATTTTTGCAAAAATTTAGGCATTTACATTAGCGAGATTTATTAGATTCATATATTAAAAATAGTATTTTTTACCAATTATACTAGGGATGATTAAAAAGTAAGGTTACAAAATCTGCAGTGAAAGCGGTTTTGTAACCTTATTTATTGATCATCCCTCGTAGCTAAAATTCGACAAGCGATAAAATTATTTCATCGATCCCCCACAAACAAAAATAAGTTCTTCAAAGCACGTGAAAATTGAATTTGGGAAGGAAATCTCTTTAGTTTTGGATAACAGGACGAGGTAGAACAGCCTATTAATTGGTATTGGAGAGCAGAGAAGTCATGTGCCAAAAAAATTGTTCTCAGAATATGAAGTTAATATTAGAAGCTTTAAGTGCAGCTGATTGTACATTATTAACGATTATGCTACCCTTAAATTTATGATTGACGAATTCTCCGCGCAAAATACAACTCTAAGCAGAGAATTATAATCACAATTAATTTTAGGTATTCAAGAGCGACGCACAAAGTTTCGCACAATGTTCCCCATTTTTTGCATAATCTTCTAGAATTTAAAAATATGCAGCAAGAGGACGATTATAATTTACTTGAGTTGAATTTACTTGATCATAATTTACTTGAGTTGAATGAATCTGCTATTATCAAAACTATTACGCCTTTCATTGAACTATTAAACATGAGACGTGACAGGCGCGAAACTGAAGAGATAAATCTCTCTGAAGATGGTATTGTTGTCGTCGAAACAACACAAATGACAATGAAAAAGAAATTTCATTTGACCATTAAGCAGAAAAATTAAGAAAAAGCAAATGAAATTTTACAACGAGCCAGTAATCACTAACACCACATATTTAACAAAAGTTATTAAACAAGAAATAGCTGGGCCAAAATATGAAAATCGTAGCAGTGGGACAGTGGTAGCACTAGCACTAGTTTAGCACTAGCTTAAAGCCGCCTTCTTACAGTGAAACGTAAGAGTGTAGAGGCAGAAAGAGCTTTTTCGTTATGTATGCAAAGTCAAATGATAAGACATTAGACACAATTTGTTTACTACGCGCATATTTTAATTCTTAGAAAGAACTGAATCCGAATATAAAAAAAAATGTTTTGCCGAGGCGGGTCTGTTACATTAAAAATTACTTATTGCTTTGTTACTGTATAAGCATTTATATTTCGTATTTGTTATTGTTATTATTGTATAATTATCCCTTTGAAATAATTTATTACAATTTAATGTTATTGTTAATTATTGTCTTACTTTACTTTGTTTATTAAGAAATGTATGTTTATTGTTTTTTCCTTAACGTGTTAACTTTTATTAAAAGTTAATAGGTTATTGTTAATTACTCCTTTGCACATACTATAAAAATATTATCACACGAAATTAAAAAAAAAATATCGGCAATTTTCCGGTTAATCGGTTTTTACGTAAAACATTTACGGTTTACCGGTAAAAGAAAATCTCTGTAATTTTGGATGCCTCATGGATGTATTTTTCTGTTACGTTACAAATAAATTGTTGCAATTTGCATACAGTGAGATTATCAAGTATTTTTGAAGGGCATTGTAATAAACTTTGTTTATTACAATTTCCAAAAAATCCAAGTAATTTTCCAATTCCACGTTAAAATATAAATATTTTTCCGCTTTGATCAGTTATATTGAAGTTGATTGTAGATTTTCCATTTTAACCTTATGTTCGTAATCGGTGACCTGCAAACTGCCAGCATCAATTTTCAAATAAATTTTAATTTAAAAAGCGAGCATAATATTTACATACTTTCTTTCTAAATTCAGCGGCCATTTTCGCTATTTTATCCGCCATTTTGAATTTTTAATATTTGACGTTATATTCAGAATCTGTTAGCCCGAAAGTTCCTTGTTAGCGCATTTTAAATTAAGCAATTAATTAATTAATACTTTTAATTAATTACCTTTAATTTACGTAAGGAAAATGTTTGCTTTGATTGATATAAAATAAGTGAACCATTTTATTGTAAAAATGATGAATTTTCCAAATTTTTCAACATTTTGAAATTACCTCACCAACATCATTCTCAGAATGTATTAGCTTACTCATCATAGCAAATATCTTCATCTTATCTTAACAGGTTTTGAAAGTATATAGATAAAACCAACCTCAGGATTCCGGTTTTAGATGACAGTTGCTCCTTTTTTAATTTATCATGAACTGAACTTTCAAACTGGAACAATTTGATTAGTTTGCAGGCTCATGTATTGCAGCTCATGTATTTGTGCCTCTGAAAATCTAAGCTCTCAAAAGAGATCGGGTTATCGACTAATGTTGTTTATTGCACACTTTGCAACCACTGTGGTTTTTTCCCCCTATATTACGTATCAATTACAAAGTAGTGAAATGAGAAATTGTATCATCAAAGAAAACACAAAGTAGAAATTAAAAGAATCAGTCGACTATAGCTTCTAAGAATTAGTTTGTTAGCGAAATGTATGCTCTAAATCATATCCTAATTAAATTATCCTATTTCATCAAATTGACTACTTATACGATTCATAATTTCTAGTCTATTAACACTATGTATGATGGTTTTCTAAAATATTATGCGAAGAATAAGGGCAGAATTTTCAGGTTCTGGAAAAACTAGAAAGGAAAATTGAATAAATACGACCATATAATATTTTAAAGGAAAATAGTTCAGGTGTAACAACATCTGGTATAAATCACACGACTTTCTCTTCCTCAGTTTAAATTTTAAATACACTTTTCTTCTTATTAATTTATGAAAGATATGTGATATGCGAATATTATTTAACAATGAGGGAACTCTGCTAGAAATCGATCGATTTACGTATTGTTCTTAAAATTGTAAAGGGCGAATAATTGTAATGCAATAAAATTAAGTTAACTGAATGGAGGCATTACTGCCCTGCATTAAACTAATGCAGGTCAATATACAGGGTGTCTAGGTATGCAACTAAAGTTGCATAGTATCTAGAAGAAATGTGACACACTGTATACATATTAAAGTAGTGTAATAAATAAAAGATAAAAAAAATACTAAATAGAGGAGTAACTTTTATTAAATATTATTTCATATTTTTTTCCTAAAGCGAATTATAAGAAGACTACAGCTCGCACTACCTACCAACCTTCTACATTGAGCAAATGGCATTTTTGGCAAAAAGAAGTCCAATAACTCCTAAACAGTTCGACATATATGTTTAATAAAATCGACATTAAAATTAAACATTAAAATTGCCTTATGAAGACTTTGTTGTGAATGCGGAACGGCCATCGAACCAAATCACACAAGCATGTGCGTCGGTTGTATGAGAAGCCACGTAAACACAAGCCAAGAAATTCCGAAACAAGCGACGTTATACATTTGCAGCGGTTGTAACCGTTACTTGCAACCACCGGCGGAATGGGTCCACTGCGCTTTAGAATCGAGAGAGCTAATGACCCTGTGTTTAAAGAAGCTGAAACGTTTAAACAGGGTGAAATTAATAGACTTTCGTATGGACTGAACCGCATTCGAAACGTATCAAAGTGAAGTTGACCGCCTAGGCTGAAGTTGTCGGTAAAGCTGTTCTGCCACAAGAATTTATAGTTGAGTTTGCGGTAGCTCACCAAATGTGCGATAGTTGCCATTGATCCGAAGCGCGAGATTGTTGGCGCACCATGGTGCAGGTTCGGCAAAAATCCGCGAATAAAAAGAGGTTTTATTATTTGGAGCAGTTGATATTGAAGCACAAGGCTCAATAAAATATGTTGGGAACTAAACCTATTCATAGTAGATACTGAAGCACCCTGTAAACACCAAAACAATTTGAACAGTAATTTTTTTCTGAAAGTTCTCTCCTGAGGTCAGGTTATCACCTTCTCCT
>JAWQRJ010001779.1:0-14934 GCA_033557515.1 Diorygopyx duplodentatus | reverse complement strand
CCGAGTAAGTAAAGAACCGATGAAAGTAGTGGTATTGCACCGTCGACAAAGTCTTCCACTTACGCTACACCTCTCATGTCTCCTTACATTTCCAGACTAGAGTCAAGCTCAACAGGGTCTTCTTTCGCCGCTAATTTTCCCAAGCCCGTTCCCTTGGCAGTGGTTTCGCTAGATAGTAGGCAGGGACAGTGGAAATCTCGATAATCCATTCATGCGCGTCACTAATTTATTAGATGACGAGGCATTTGGCTATATAAAACTATTAAGCTTTTTGTGTTTCGCACATGTCGTACGCTTCGGGTTACAAATTACACAATAACATGCGATCGGGCTTAATACGGTAAGTAAGAATTTAAGCTAATTACTAGTTGGTACGTAACATAAATTATGGGTGCGCAAAGGTGGAGGAAGAGATGGAAATTATAAATGAAAACCTGTCCGGAAGTAACACAGACAAGTAAACAAAAAAAGACACTCCACTCCGGCGCATAACCCTTGTAAGGCGACTCCTAAAAATAATAAATTAAGAAATTTTTATTACCTTTTCTTTCAATAAGACAATAATTCTATGCGTAAACACATTGTCGTAGCCAATGGATAATGATGAATACATTAATAGAAAGTGGAAAATTGTAAAATTGTAAAAGGAAGTAGTTGTGAAGCCGACGCCTAAGCGAACGGCGCACGCGTTCCGCATCACTGAATAAGTAAAGAAACGATGAAAGTAGTGGTATTTCACCGCCGACAAAGTCTCCCACTTACGCTACACCTCTCATGTCTCCTTACATTGTCAGACTAGACTCAAGCTCAACTGGGTCTTCTTTCCCCGCTAATTTTTCCAAGCTCGTTCCCTTAGCAGTACTTTCGCTAGATAGTAGGTAGGGACAGTGGGAATCTCGTTAATTACGATTAATTAGATGACGAGGCATTTGGCTATTTAAATCGTTTATTGAACTTGAAATAAAAATTTACACGACATTTCGGGTTACGTTCGTGCCCAACCCGTGCGGCTTACAAAACGAACATGCAGAATATTAAGACAAAAGCTAAATATTCTCAAAAATAAACACTCGGTAACCCCGGTGGTGTGGGCCCGGACCAGGTCGTAACGAAGCCGCCCATTGACCTGCGGGCAAAGTGTCACCGGCCGCTGCGGACATCCGCAACAGGTACTGAACCGGACCAGGTGAGGGATAGCTCGCTATGGACGACTCCGCCAAGTGGCGGCAATGAAGTTCTTATGGGCGGTGCTACCCCACTTCAAGCAGCTGTGGACGCAGCTGGCGCGAAGTACCGCGCGGAATGGAGAGGAGCTCGACGGTGCTGGCATTACACCTCGGCCACACTCCGCGAGCACCCAGTAGCAGAGGCGCGAAGACAAGATGTTTGCGCGGCCATTTCATGCTAGCCGCTTCCCGGAATCGAAGATGGTCATCATACACCAACCGTTTCCTTTCCCAGGACTGGGCCAGTGTACCCGGTCCCTCCCAGCAGATCTGGACATCGCAGATAACCAGGCGATCGTCGGGAAGGTGCACCGCGAGATCCCGGGCGAAAATCCCTCCGTCTGGGTGCCGCATCCTCCTCTCCAGCTCGACCGTCCATCCCTTCCTGTGGCAGTGAGAGGCCACCTTATCGCGCACCTCATTGTGCCGGGCTGTGCGCTCCTGATGAGTTACCCTGCATCCCGGAAGGACGTGGGACAGGGACTCGACGCGTGGACTCGACTCCTGCATGACCTCTCCGGGTTGTTGTACGGGATGCCCAGGGTGGCGAGGTTGCCCGTTCTTAGCTGGACGGCCCGCACAAAGTCGCGCCCGGCCCAACCGCATGGGATGCGTTCCAGCCATGATCTGTTGCTGGAGTCCGCGGCGGAATCCTGCAGGCCGATGCTACCCGGACCGCAATTTGCTCGCGCCAGAAAGGCGTTGGGTGGTCCCTCGAAGCAAGCGTGTCCAGCCGCTCGCAGAAGGCTCGGGTGGAGACCTCGATGGAAACCATCGTCTCGAAGAGGTCGTCCGTGGCACGAAGCTTCTCCACCCGTCGCTGCAGGATGTTTGGTACTTGGTAGCGGAGGTGGGGAACGCCGAGACCTCCGTCGCAGACGGCAGCGTGAATGTACTGTGAGCCGGTGGTGGTGGCTAGGTAAAGACAACGCTTGACGGCTCGTCTCACCAGCTTGTCAGCGTCCTGGAAGGTCCTGCCCGTAATCGACGTGGACTGGTACGGGTACAGCATCCGGGGGATGAGATGTTTTCGCAGGATCTAGAACTTTTGGTCGGTCTTCAACGGGGATCTCTCAAGGTTACGTAGCCACTGTGTGAGGTGAAGCGTGGTGGGTTTGCAGGCACCGGCGACGCTGAAATTCAGGCCGAGGTATCGCAGGTCCCGCAACGCGGCCGGAACGTCTACGTCCTTGTCCTCCAGCAGTAGCAGATCGTCAGCGAAGGCGATAGCCCTCACCTTCCGGCCCGGTGCAATCGTTCCTCCTCGAACATCGTCCCCGTTCAACCCGACCAGCAACTCGTCCACAACTGCGTTAAAAAGCAGGGGAGAAACAGGGGGTCCCTGCTTAACACCCCGACGGAAGTATACCCGTCCGGTCGCACTCGTACACTGATGGACGTGTAGGCGTCCTTGAGCGTCGATCGAATGTAGTTTCGTAGACCGGCGTGGACACCCAGGCGCGACAAGGCCTGCAGGATGGAAGAGTGAGCCACGGTGTCGAAAGCCTTCTTCACGTCCAAGGATACTACGTTGAACGTCTTTCCTTGGAGTCTTCGGGCCTTCACGTCATGATCGAGCAGAATCGTATTCACCAGCGTCCCGTCGGTGTCGCGGAACCCACGCTGCAGCCCGCAGAGCCTCCTTGCCAGGACCCGGTGTAAGAGTTGTTGGAGTGCCGAGCCGATGGTGATGGGCCCAACCCAATTGGAGGCGTCGGCTCGATCCCCGTCCTTGTAGATGATTATAGATCTGGAGGCCTTCCAGGCTGCCTGTAGAGGAACAGGTTCAAAATGGCCTCCAAAATGCCAAACGGACATCGGTATGTCCCGACGTAGCTCGAGTATCTCCAGGCCCCCATCCCTTTCGCGTGCATAAAGTGCCGCGTCTGGCGTCTGAATGTTAAAGTGAATGAACCGTTTCACGTGGAGCTTTATAAGCTTGTCGGCGCCTCTTTAAGGTCTTTTCCTGTGATCCGCGCATTCTGAAAGCCGTGCAGGAGTTTTGGCACCACAAAATCGCGGATCAAGGCCAGTCTCTGGTGGGGCTTTAGCGGGGATCTCGCTACGTTATGCAGCCAGCCGGACAAGTTCGCCACGCTTGGTCGCATCATGCCCGTCGTACCGAAACGATGACCTAAGGTACTTGAATCTTGTTGGCTGATCGAGCATCTTAATGAGAGTGCCGCTTAATCGGTATATTGGACGTGTTCGGGGCACGGAAATTCCGCCAACGGAGGCCGCCGAGTAGCATAATGGTTTTGCGGGGTTCAGAGTCATCCCTCTCCGCTCAAAGAAGTCTGCCGCCAAGCGGATCGCGGCGGGGACGTTAACATCTTTGTCTTCTAGGAGGACCAGGTCATCGGCGAAAGCAAGGGCTGGGCAGAGAGTCCCCGGCGAGATCGTGCCGCCCCTGGGGACCGCCTCGAAGATGTTAAGTAGTTCGTCGATGACAAAGTTGAACAGAATGGGGCTCAATGGGTCGTCCTGTTTTACCCCCCTCTTGATACCAATGGGTCTCGTCGTATCTTGGCCGACCCTAATAATCGTGGAGCTTGTCGTCAGAGCTTCCACTATGTAATCGTATAGTACGCCGTGCATGCCGTGGCGGCGCAGGGCCCTCCCGACCGAATGGTGACAGGCTGTGCCGAATGTCTTGGTAATGTCTGCGATCACCACGTTCAGGCATTTGTCCGCTCCCACCCTGGATCGAATGTAATGGTCGGCTATTAGAGAGTTCATGAGTGTGCCGTCCGCCTTGATGAAACCTCGCTGGTTGCGGTTCAGGTTCGTAATGGAAGCCAACCTAGCGGCCAGTATTCTATGTAAAAGGCGCTGGGGTGCAGACGAGATCGTGATGGGGCGCCAATTCTGAGGACTAGTTGGATCGCCCTCTTTAGGAATAAGTGTCGTCCTAAGTTTCCTCCAGGAATCTGGGAATGTGCCTCTCAGTACGATGGCGTTGTAGGCGATGGCCAGAAGATTACCATCGGCACCGAGGGCTGTTTTAACACTTATTCCGTCCAACCCTGGTGCGGACAGTCGCCAGCCCATTTTGGCTTTCTTGATCTCGTCCGCGCTGATAAAGGGCATATCTCGTCTATAACTGAGGGCATCAACTGAGGGGATTCTTTGGCGACGGACCGGGGTGAAGGAGTTCTCGAAGGTCATTGGATCGTGAATGTCCTCCTGGTCGATAGCGGGCCGACCTGAGAACAGGCCTCCGTACAGGGCCTCGATCTCGGCGATGGGCGGCGTGACCTCCATCTCAGTAGCGGAATACCCCGCAGGATCTTGTCCGCCAGGCCGCCGCGGTCCTTTTGGTACATGTCCTGGGCCTTCTTGAAGGTGGCGGCTCTTCGCTGAGTCCCTTTTGGGGGCGGCGGTGGTACGGCCCCAGCGGGTCTGGGGCCGCGGGTGCGGCGCCAGCAGGAAACGTCCCGGTCAACCACGGGTCGAACCCTGCGTCCAGCTCGGTGGTGGTACCTGACAGGCCCACCTCCAAAACGCGCCGCAGAGGTGCATCACCAGATGATCTCAGTTGAAGGAGGCGGTGCAGAAACAGGTGCTCTTCTGCGGAGGCGATCGATAGCGAGGTGTGTGGCTCGTGGAACCAGGAAGGAGGGGCGGCACTGTCGGTAATGGGCGCGCTCCTACATGCCTCGGGCTGACCATCGATGGACTGTGTGGGGGCGGGGCAGGTGGCAGGAGCCACTGCGGGGCCTGGTGGCGCCCGGGAGTTCCAGGACCTGGCCGGGGGATGGTGGTGTGCTCCGCTTCCTCTTGGATAGTGTAGAGGTCTGTGTCCGGCTCGGTGGCGGGGTCCCGATAACGATGGCGGGCGTCTGCTTCCTCCTGGTCGTGGGAGAATGCTGCAGAGGGGAGGATAGCCTCCTCTTGCTCCCGGGGACCGGATCAGCCTGTGGTTGACCTCTGGCGATGGAAGCATTGGACGTGCTACCGGTGCCCGCGTCTGGACAGCGGCGAGGGGTTGGAGGAGGCAGCGTTGCAGTATCGCTGCTTGAACTAGAGACGGTGGTTCTTCCAGAAGTTGATGGCCGATCGAGGTCATCGGGAGGCAGGGGGCACGGCTCTCTCCAAAGGTTTGCAGTGCTCTTTCCGTAACCTCACGCCTAGCTCGGTTGAGATAGCCAGCATATTCTGGCTTTTCACGGCGATACCTAATCTGGTTCTCTGTGAGACCAGTCGCGGCCCTCATCTCGCGGATAGAAACGACGCCTTCCTTGGCCGTGGCCTCGATCATGGCGATCTTGGTCATAAGCGTAGCTTCGGGAGCGCCGACCTTGGCTTCTAGCTCCCTGCGGTACAGCTCTGGGTGAGCCCGCTTCTCATGCTGTCGTACATCCGGAAAGATGGGAAGAGCCAAGGAATAGAATTGGCAGTTGGAACGGTCCTTCGCGCCGCACGTCTACTGGTGCCGCGCCAAGGAAGACTTCAAGGCGTAGCCGTTACCACAGGTGGGGTAGCTAAAGTTGGGGTGGCCGGTGCTTTCCGCGTTCGGATCCTGCTTGGAACCAGAAAACTTCTTGCTCCCGTCGCAACTGCGGTGCTCTGCGCGCTCCAAACCATATCTTCCTGCAAGAGGATTCCATGGAACTCGAGCGCTTATGCAGAAAAGAAAACTTCCCGGATCTCCTGACGGCGTCTCCAGATCCTTTTGGGTTGCTCCGACGAACTCTCTTGCGAAGGCCCGACTTAATTACGGTTCCGCTGCCGGGTTCCGGAATAGGAACCTGGTTCCCTTTCGCCCGACGGGTGTGAATCTCTTTTCGCGTGCGTAGAGAGAGCGCGATATTATTAAATAATTTAATCATTCAATTAAAAAAGATCTGAAGCAACTGTTTGCCACGTTCTCTCCGGTAGTTCTCTGTTAATTAAAGGTTCTGTCATATTGTTATTTTGAAGCTTTACACATATTGAGCAATTTTTTTAAATTTTTAATATCATTTACCATAAAAGGCCAAAACAAAATTTCTTTTGCTTTATTAACCGTTTTATTGATATGTATGTGATCGTAACGAAGTTGATCTAATATGTTTTTTCTCAATTTCTTTGGTATTATTATTTTCAGATCTTTAAGCATCATTCCGTTGATCTCACTTATTTCATCTCTGTTTTTCCAATAGGATTTTATGATGTCTTTCAATTCTTTCTTGCCCTTAGGCCATCCTTTTAATATGACACTTTTCAATTCCTTTAATTCCTCATCATTTTCTGTTTCATTTCTTATTTCTATTTTTTTTTCACCAATTTGTAAGTAATTTATCATTGTGCATCTGCAGCACATTAATTTCTTCCTCTTTTAATTCAAAGTCTTCTTTATGACTTGTTCTTGACAATTCATCACCAAAATACCAGGACAATTATTTAACGTTTTTCTCGTATTGAATTTATGCCTTTCGATGCTTATGTTTTTTTGGTAAGAAATAGTCGTCGAATTTTTTTACTATTCCTTCAGATTTTTCCTTGTCTGCCCTGGATTCAAATTCAAAGCTTCGAAAAATATCACGCGCTTCTCCCACACAATGCAATATTATGGCTGCTCTCACCTTTTCTGTCTTCGTTATGGTTCCTGTTGCCGTCATATACGCTGCCGTTTAAAAAAAAATGGGACAGCAAATATTTACCTGCGTGAATCAATCTATCCTGTCAGTGTCGGATCTGATTTATTATAAGTCAAAATATTATTTGCGTAAATATTTTAATTTAATTGAGAGCTTAAGAATATACCTGCTCAACTATCAGAAGTTATGAGAGCTCATATATTAACTAAAATAGAAGATGGATGGACAATCAGACTTAGTAACTATAACTCAGGTTGACAGGCCAATATTAAAAATACTAAAATTTACATCCAAGACTTCTCCCATTTTTTTTTAAACAGCAGTGTACGTCTCGATATTCTCCTTAAAAATTTCCAAATTCCTAACCACGCCACCTTCCAGAATCATCGGCTTCGGTTGCTTAAGGAACTCCATTTCTGCTGTTTGCTTTTTTCTTTACGGTCTCTTACACATTTTTTTTCACCGACTGCGTCATGTTGCGGGTAAATGAATATACGAGGCAAACTTAAACGTGTTTATTGTTCTGAGTTTAGCGTACAACAGTTTCGTACCCAATTCGTTCCTAGGGATACATACTAGATATGCAACTAAACACACTATAGTTCGTAACGATAGTTGCATATACAACACATATCACCACGCAGTGAAATGAGGCGTCCTGGAAAACGTTCTCACAAAAATATATTGAAATTTAAAGCTTAATTTCAGTATACGTTGAGTTAAATTGAATTTTTCAAATAAAATGAAATTATATGAGAATATATTGAAATTTAAGTGTATTGCGATTTATGCGACATCTTCTCAATTTGATGATCAGAAACTTGCGCAACATCGTCACTACCTCTCGGTGTTAATAGAAAATAAGGCTCAATGGCGCCAAATCTTTCGAGGACTGACTTTCGTGCAGTCCTCGAGGGTTATTCGCGGCCCAATACCGCACGTTCTGTTTATTAACGGTACCTGATAAGTGAAAATGTGCTTAGTCACTCAGAAGAAGAACAGCGTCATCCTCCATCACTTCCAACATCGTTTTTGCGTAACCTAAACCGCCGTCCAAAACCATTCCGCTGCAGTTGCACGGAAGTTGTTAACCTATTTTAACCCTTAACTACTGACGTGTCATTTTGTAACACTGCTACTGACGAACGAATGACAATCGTCTGTGTTTTTAGAGGCCTCTGAGACATTCATCAAATGTAATTGTTGTGATTTTTTGTTTTCGGTATACTTTAATATTTCAAATATAAGGCGAAAAAATAAACAAAACAATAATTATATTAATAGAAAAACATTTATTCGCCAACAAACTTAGAAGTAACGAAATAAACACGAACAATGATCAAATCAACAAAAAAAATTATTAATTAAAGGAACAAAACCCGTTGCGAGAATTTTTGGTTCTAGGATGTATTTAGGACGGTTTTCATTTTAGGTAAATCACATTTTCACCAAATCACAAATCCTAGGCACAAATCCTAACACATCGGCAGCTTTCAGCTTATTATTGTAGTTGATCAGCGCAATACAGCATTTGGCATAGTGACGAGTTGGTGAAAACAAAAATCTTCTAATTCTTTTTAAAAGGGGATAAAACTAATTTAATACAAAAATTAATTTAATTAAAAATTTAATTTATCTATCGACCCCTTGGACCCGCGTTGACCCCTAACAACATCATATCGACCCCCAGGGGTCGATATTACCACTTTGCGTACCCCTGCGCTAGATAGTAGGTAGGGACAGTGGGAATCTCGTTAATCCATTCATGCGCGTCACTAATTAGATGACGAGGCATTTGGCTATTTAAATCGTATATTGATCTTTGTAATAATTACACGACATTTCGGGTTTTGAACATGCCCAACCCGTGGGGCTTACAAAATGAATAAGAGAAATAGTAACATAAAGCTAGATATTCTCGAAACAAGCACTCAGCGACCCCGGCGTTACGGACCCAGACCAGGTCGGGAAGAAGCGAGGCACCCACACACCAGACAGCGGGCAGATGTCACCGGTCGGTCGCCGCGGATATCCGAACAGGTACGTGGATGGCATCAGACAGCGAGGGACAGCAAGCCTATGGACGGTTTCGCCAGGTGGCGGCCATAAAGTTTTTATGTGCGGTGCTGCCCCACTTCAGGCAACTGCGAACGCAGCTGGCGCGAAGCGCTGCCGGGATGGAGAGGAGCTCGACGGCATCGGCGTTGCAGCCAGGCCATACGCCGCGGGCACCCAGGAGCAGAGGCGCAAAAAGAAGGTGTTTGCGCGGCCATCTGATGTTGGCCGCTTCCCGGAATCGGAGATGGTCGTACACTAGACGTCGCAGATGAGCAAGCGATCGTCGGGGAGGTGGACCGCGAGATCCGGGGCGAAGGTCTCCCCGTCCGGGTGCCGAATCCTCCTCTCCAGCTCCACCGTCCAACCCTTCCCACGGCAGTGGGAGGCCACCTTGTCGCGCACCTCGTTGTGGCGAGCTATGCGCTCCTGGTGTGTCACTCGGCATCCCTGAAGAACGTGGGACAGGGATTCCACACGCGGGCAGCCACCCCTGCAGGACCTTCTCTCGGGGGCATTGTAAGGAAGACCCAGGATTGCGAGGTTGCCCGTCCTCAACTGGACAGCCCGCACGAAGTCTCGCCCGGTCCAACCGCGCGGGATACGTTCCAGCCAAGATCGACTGCTGGAGTCCGCAGCTGCATCCTGTAGACCGACGCTACCCGGGCGGGCCGCGATTTGTTCGCGCCAGAATGGTGCTGGGTGGCCCCTGGAAGCGAGCACGTCCAGTCGCTCGCAGAAAGACTGGGTGGGACCCCTGATGGTGACCATCGCCTCGAAGAGGTCGTCCGTGCCGCGAAGCCTCTCCACCCGTCTCTGCAAGATGTTCGGGACCTGGTGGCGAAGATGAGGAACGCCGAGACCCCCGTCACGGACAGCAGCGTGTATATAGTGCGAGCCGGTGGTGGTGGCAAGATGTAGAACCCGCTTGACGGCCCATCTGACCAGCCTGTCGGCGTCCAGGAGGAGCTTCCCCGTGATTGCCGTGGACTGGTAAGGGTATAGGATCCTCGGTATAAGGTGCTTCCGCAGGATCGAGTATTTCTGGTCGGGCTTTACCGGCGATCTCTCGAGGTTGCGCAGCCACTGTGAGAGGTGGAACGTGGTGGGTTTACAAGCTCAGGCGACGCTGAAATTCAGGCCCCAGTAGCGCAAGACGCCCAGGTCCTGCAGCGCCGGGATGTAGGAGCCCTCGACCTTGAAGATTGGCTTAGTACGAGGGAGGCTCTTCCCGCTGGTGGTGGTTGCCGAAATGCAAACACACTTTTTCGGGTTGAGAGCCATCCCCCTGGCCCCGAAGAAGCTGGTCACGTGGTCGAGGGCGGCCGGAACGTCCACGTCCCTATCTTCCAGCAGCAGTAAGTCGTCTGCGAAGGCGATGGCCCTCACCTTTCGGCCCGGTGCGATCGTTCCACCTCTGAGATCGTCCGCGTTCAGCCCAACCAACAGCTCGTCCACGACAGCGTTGAAGAGCAGGGGAGACAGCGGGTCCCCCTGTTTGACGCCCCGACGGAAATATACCCTTCCAGTCGTGCTCCTGCCCACACTGATGGACGTGTTGGCGTCCTTGAGCGTCGACTGAACATAGTTCCTCATACCGGCATGGACGCCCAGGCGTGTAAGGGCCCGCAAGATGGAGGAGTGGGCCACGGTATCGAAGGCCTTCTTTACGTCCAGAGAAACCACATTGAAGGTCTTCCCCTGGAGTCTTCGGGCCTTCACGTAGTGGTCAAGCAGGATTGTGTTCGCCAGAGTTCCGTCGATGTCGCGGAACCCCCGCTGCAGCCCGCAGAGCGGGAGGACCCCAGAGAGCCTTCTCGCCAGGACCCTGTGCAGAAGTCGCTGGAGCGCCGAGCCGATGGTGATGGGGTGCCAGTTCGTGGCGTCAGCTCGGTCCCCGTCCTTATGGATGATAATGGATCTGGAGGCCTTCCAGGCCGCCGGTGTGTGTTGCCTGTATAAGACCAGATTGAAAATGGCCTCCAGAATGTCGACAGGGCAGTGCTTCACGGCAGTGACGGTGATACCATCGGGGCCAGGGGCGGAGTTGGTCCAGTCTTTGAGGGCATCCAGGATTTCCTGGCGCGGGACCGGGATGAAGGCGTCCTCGGAGGTCTGCGGATCGTGGATGGCCTCCCGATCGACGGTGGTGGGCTGACTGGAGAACAGGCCTCCGTAGAGGGCCTCGACCTCGGCGATGGGCGGCAAGACTTCCAATTCCAGCAGCGGAACGCCTCGCAGGATTTTGTCCGCCAGGCTGCTGCGGTCCTTCTGGTATAGGTCCTGGGCCTTTTTGAAGGTAGCGGCTCTTCGCTGGCTCCCAGTTGCTGGTGGTGGTGGTGATGATGGTGTGGGCGCTGCGGTTCCGGGTCCACGGGGGCGGCGTCTGGTGCCCGCCGGAAACGTCCCGGCTAGCCACACGTCAAACTCCGCGTCCAGCTCGGCGGTGGTGCCGGACATGCCCACCTCCAAAAGGCGCCGCAGAGGTGCGCCCGCAGAAGACCTCAGCTGGAGGAGGCGGCGCAGGAACTGGTGTTCCTCCGCGGAGTCGATAGATAGCAGGGTGTGTGGCTCGAAGGACCAGGCGGGAGGGGCAGCGCCGTGGTCGATGATTGGCGCGCTCCTACAAGCCTCGGGCCGGTCGCTGGTGGATTGTGTGGGTGGTGCTCCGCCGGTGAGGGGGGGGGGCGCTCTGGCAGGTGGCAAGAGCCACTGTGGGGCCTGGTGGCGGCCGGGAGTTCCAGGACCTGGCCGGGAGATGGTGTACTCCGCTTCCTCTTAGATGGTGTAGAGGGCGGCGCTCGGTCCGGTGGCGGAGTCCCGATGATGATGGCGGGCGCCCGCTTCCTCCTGGTCGGGGATGGCGGCTGCAGAGGGGAGGATAACCTCCTCTTACTCCCGGGGGGCGGATCGGCCCGTGGACGACCACTGGCGGTGGCAGCAACGGACGTGCCACTGGTGACTTCAGTTTGGGCAGGGACGAGGGGTTGGATGAGGGGGAGCAGCGTTGCGGTATCGCCGCTGGAACCAGGGATGTTGGATGTTCCGGAGGTTGATGGCCGAGCGGGGTCAACGGGGGGCAGGAGAGCGCGGCTGTCTCTGACCTCACGCCTAGCTCGGCTAAGGTAGCCAGCGTATTCGGGCTTTTCGCGGCGATATCTGATCTGGTTCTCGGTGAGACCAGACGCGGCCCTCATTTCACGGATTGAGACGACGCCTCCCTTCGGCCATGGCCTCGATCATGGCGATCTTGGCCATCAGCGTGGGTTCGGGGGCGCCGACCTTGGCTTCCAGCTCCCTGCGGGACAGCTCAGGGTGAGCCCGCTTCTCGTGCTGACGAACAGCCGGGAAGGTGGGGAAAGCCAAGGAGCAAAACTGACACTTCGAGCGGTCCCTCGTGCCGCACGTCTTCTGGTGCCGGGCCAGGGAAGTCTTTAGGGCGTAGCCGTTCCCACAGGTGGGGCAGCTGAAAGTGGGGTTGCCGGTGCTTTCTAAGTTTGGATCCCGCTTGGGACCAGAAAACTTCTTGGTCCCGTGAAGTGGTTTGGGTCTAGCAGGATCCTGAGTGGTGCGATGCTGCAGGCTGGGAGACAGGAGTCGTGCCTCCGCTTAAGGTGGTGACGGAACGGCGCCTGGCCGTTTCGGGGCTGGACGGGCCCTCCATAATGGTGCCGGCAGGCTTCTCCGGACAGGCGGTCCGGGGCCCTCTACCGGTCCCCTTATAGTCGGGGTGACTTAACCAGGTGGTACTTTTGGCCGTAGGAAGGAAACTTCTAGCTCAAGCGTTCCCTTTGCCAAGGGGAAGTCGCAAGCCTTCCAGTCGTTCCCGAGGTGTACCACGGGGGGGTAAGTTGTCCCACCTGGAGAAGTGCGGAAGTTGTTATGGGTGGTTGCCAGTTTACAGCAAACATGTTAAAATGCGTTATAATATAAATTACAATGTATAAAATAAAATTAAGTTGTAAGTATTAAAATGCACAAGTAGACAACTAATATAATTGAACGGGGTCGGATTTAATCAGGTCCCCGCTCTAAGATGCTTCACCCGAGGGTACTACATCTTTACTCTAATCTACTACTACTACTACTATTCGCTAATTTATTTACGCTCTGCTGCATTATCTACACATTATAATTTTATCGCGATGCTTCTGGCTATCCCACAAGCCAGCCCCGCTCGCCAGTTATGATCCGAGTTCCCCTGACTCCAAGCCACCACGCTTTAAGCAAGAGCACGGAGATCACACCCGCTATTACGCAAACTTGACCGGACCGTCATTAACGATCCCGTCTAGTTTCAAGCTGCCGCTGTACCTCTAAGGCACATCTACGCTCTACACATTAATGTCTCTAAAAACGAGGTCAATATTATTTTTCTACGCTTGCGCTTATAATTCTATGCTGCTGCAGCTTTAAATAATTACCCTTTATATTGTTTTTCCTCAATCATGTTACTCTATTTTAAAGTAGTTGAAGTTGAGAAGTTGCGTCGTCCAGTATTTTCCACCATTCTGGTGTCTTTTCCACGAGGTCTATGGCTTCTTCGTCTTTCGGCCATTCAAGTCCAGCCAATATCATCTTCTGGTCTATTCTAGACCGCCATTCCTCTATTTCCGGACATCTTAATAGCAAGTGACTCACCGTCCCTTCCGCGCCGCAATCGCACCACGGCTCCTCCCGGCGGCCTATCTTGTGTAGATAAGCGCTGAATCCCCCGTGGCCGGTCACGATTTGTACGGTTTTTGCAGACAAACTCCTACCTGTCTTTTTCATTCCTTCTATCGACGGCAAGAATTTATAGGTCCACCTTCCGGTGGCAGATTCGTTCCATCTTCGCTGCCATTCTTCATGTATCTTTGATGTTATTCTTCCTCGCAAGGTTTTTATGGACGCTATATTTATTTCAGTTTCAAGATCTTCTGAAGTTGCCGCACTTTTCGCTAGTTCGTCTGCACGTTCGTTGCCAACTGTGCCCACGTGGGCTTTCGTCCAAATTAATTTGATTTTATCGCCCGCGCGTCGTAAAAGTTCCCACGTTTCGCGTTGTAGCTCCGTCGGCTTTCGCATGCCTTGAAGAGCTTGCAATGAGGACATACTATCGGAATATATCGCACATCGCTCTACTCGCATTTCTAATGCGTATTTTACCGCCCTATTAATAGCAATCATTTCGGCTTGAAAGTTATCACATAAATTGCCTAATTTTATTTTCGCACTATGAATTTCGTTACCGTCCGCGTATGTGACAAACGCCGCCCCTCGTTTGACTTGGATCCGTCCGTGTAAATTTTAATCGCGAAGTTACTCGCACCGTCATCCTTCTTGAAAGTTATTACACTTCGTTCAGCAGGGTGAACTTCAGCTGCGAAGGACGCAGTCCGCTCTACCTGATCACGAGCGATTTCTACCCCTGTTGCTTCCGCCAGTTCCGCTTCATCTAATTATTTTAATTTTCCGCGAATTAATAATTCCCGAAGGCGAAGGTCCGCCGGAAGGGGCCCCGATAGAACAGCCACCGCGTCTGTTGACACTGTTGAGTAAGCTCGCGCCGCCCTTAGCGCTAGTGACCGTTGGACGCTATTCAGTTTGCGGTTCTCGCGTACTCTGCATTTGTTGCCCCATAGTGAAGCCGCGTACATTATACAGGGTTCGATCGCACCCTTATAAATTGTAGCTGCCGCCCTGCCATTTAGACCCCACGTTAATTTTGCCACCGCTCCTATCCTATTCGAGATTTCTCGTCCCTTTCGTGTTGCATAATCAACGTGAGATTTGAAGTTAAGCTTCTCGTCAATCATTACGCCCAAGTATTTAATTACTTCTTTACATCTAATCGTATCCCCCCCAAGTTTAAACGTTGGCCGTCGTTGTCCCGGTTTCCCGAAAAATATCGCTTCAGATTTTGAAGCGTTAAAAGCAAGCTTGCATGTTGTGCTCCATGCAAGCAACCGCGATAATGCCTCATTGGCCCTATCTCGCATGATTTTATACTGCGCTTGTTTTACTAATAATGTTGTGTCGTCCGCGAACCCCACGATTTCGCACCCTTCCGGAAGGGCGATGTCGAAAAT
>JAWQRJ010001778.1:0-14934 GCA_033557515.1 Diorygopyx duplodentatus | reverse complement strand
TAAAATAAGAATAATTGGCAGTCTCTGGTACTAAACAGTGAGCAGAAAGGTCAGATCTTGGACCAAGCATTATCTAATGAAAATAACTGGCCATCCAGTTTGAAAAGGATTTATAATTAAATAAACCAACATTCCAATTTGAGTCAAAGGCCACTCAGAATAAACTCACATAAGCAATTAGAGCTTCTAACTCAGCGAGCCAAATTCCACAAGTACATTTGCGATATATCTTCTGGGACGGTAAACACAAATATTATAGTTTTCTCTTTGTAGTTGAATACAACCACAGTCACCTTTTGGTTTAAATTGTCATCTGCGTTGTCTACAGAACACCACGAACTCAATTAATTCCACTCAATTCTTAAATTTGTCAGGGTTGATCGACACAACATCATGGATCACTTTTGTTGCTCCACGACTTATGTCAGTTTCGATAAAGTAGTTAAGATCAACTGGTTCAATTTAGAGAGTTAGTGTTAAGGGGATATTCTGGTTTGAATGGTCGAAAAATGTGAAAACTTTGATATTTTTTGGTAAAGGGTAAAGGATGTGGACCTTCAGCACGCCACCAATTTCTCTCCTTCCGGATTGTCCTTTGTGGAAGTATGTGGCCTACACAGCTGTTTTCATCTGTGCAGCAGAATTTCGATGCCTTCAAATAGCCATTTTTTTAAATTAAAAATTCCTTGGTGAATTTATGGTCAATTTTATTAACCATACATTTAGCTAAAGTCGCACCGTTTAGGAAGTATTGAATATTTTTTATGAAGAATGACATTTTCTTAACATAGAAATCATGAAAAAATGGAACACCTGTATATATAAAAAGGTCACTCTCGACGCTCAAGACCTGGTCTAACGCTTCTCGCCCCTTACTCTTTCACAGAATGTCACTTGATCTATGCATTAATTTATTTTGAAAATTGATAAGTAGAATTGATTTATGCATTATGTGTTGTTGTACAATTTCCTAGAAAACATTCATGGACTGAGTATGTGTTTGAATGTTCGGTCGCAACGTTACCAATACATTTAATTCTCGTGTCGCATATCGAATTATTATTCTGCGGAACATCGCATAACCAGGCGATTCCGCGCGACGTATTATCGGCCTGGCGATGTCGGAAAAATCCGCAGCGGTAGTTTACCCGGCGCGCACAGTTCTTGTCCGCCCGAATATATATGTACGTGTTTCCACGGTGGGCGGAAATGTACTGGCTAATCCTCGACAGGCAGCGTAAATCAAATTGCAAAATCTCGTGCCGAAACAGGCCTGGAACGACGCGCCGTCATATTAACGTGAAATTATTGCAGCGGCGGCCGGCACGACTGCCACGCCGCGCCGTTACGGCTCCCGGACTCTTCCCTCGCAAAACTGCGCGGTCCGGCAGCCGACAGAGGGCGCATCGGACTCTCCGGTATCTAATCTGCCAGCGCAAATTAATGGAACCCCATCTATCGCGCATTAATTGAATATAAATACCCATTATACCGTGACCAATACCGATCGGTTCGGGCCGAGATCAACAAAGCTCCCGGGAGATAATTTCTATCGCGCGCGCCACCATTGATACCGGGTCCCTCGAATTGAAGAAGTATCCGTCAGTGTTTACGGCCCGAGCGGGTCATTGTTAGACATTTATTGTTCGTAATGCGGTTTTCGTACCGATTGTTACCGTTACGTTCGGAAATTGGACGATAACGCGATAGGCTATAGTGTATGTGACGTTGAGAGCCAGTTGTATGGGACAAATGGTGCAGTACGTTGTCACAGTTGGCTCCGAAAGTGTAAATAGAAAACAGTAATTGTTACAAACAACTGTGCGAGTAGAGGATATACAGCCTATTCCACATGTTCTTCTGACATCCTTTCAACTGCTTTGCAACTCATGCCATCTTATCTCCCAATCCTGGTTAAGAAGATCCTGGACATGTCCTTCAGCCAACCTTCTCTTCTGGTCTATTAGTTTGCTTAAGGCAAAAGCATCGGATCTCTTCAAAACACAGAGAACTTCTCATATCTTTATTTGAAAACATATTAGAGTGTTTTTGAACTTCTTTTTATACTTGCTATGATTAATATCTACTACGGTGTCTTTTTTATAGTTAGTGAGTTATAAATTAACTTAACGCTATTAGCGACTGGAACATCAAATAAACTGTGTTGAAAAGGTATAAAATAAATTGAATCTAATGGATTAATGTTTGCAAGAAATTCCATTTATACCTTATCTTGAACGTACAGCGAAACTAGCTGCGCTAAGTTAATATTACCCCATAAAACTGGTAGACTCGAATCGATATTGTGTGACAGTTGCTCTTTGCAAACTAATCCAAAGTTTCTCCATAAAGCCGCTAAAGTTTTATCTGTTCGGTCACGCCGAACCATCCTCGATAAAGCCGATTACGTCGGACTTAAGAGTTCATAAAAATTAGCATTTACATTGTAATGTGTTGGTGCGAAGTTTAAAAATATACTATTAAGGATACTATTTAAAAATTAATCTGAAAAGTTTAATCTCGAAATGTTTCGCAATATAACTACGAAACTTGTCTGCCAGTAATTAAGCAGTCGTTTTTAGCTACCCTAAGCATATTATTGGCGCAGTCAGTAGGATTTCTCTCCAGACAGACATACAATCAGGCAGTTGTCGCTTGTGTTTTCGGTATAATACCTCATTTGTCCGCCCTTGTTTGGGCGGCGAGCGGCGAAAATAATGCTATTCGAAATTTCGGGGCAATTATTCAGTCGGACGACCAATTCGAGGGTACGGAAAACGCACATTACAGTCGCGCGCCCACGCATGCAATGGAATTACGTTCGGGAAATTCGATTAAAACTGAACTAGTGACCCCGCCCGCTCCCCCGAGTGCACCGGGGCGGGTAAGCAGATTGGGGAATTTGCGACGAGCCCCCTCATTAATTCTCGAATTAAAAGTTTCCCGGTCATCGAGTAGGTGAGCCAAAACTCCCCAGGGGCGAGCGGGCCGCGGAAAGTTTGTTTGCGAAACACGATACTTTCGAATTAAATTTTTCGATCGATGGGGATGGGAGCGCGGAGACAAAAAGCGAACGGAAAAGTGACCCCGCCCGCGTTTCCGTTTTCCACGCGAGGTCGCGCGGGGCTGCGAGTTTAAATGTATGAGCATTGCGTCGACAGAGGAAAACTTTCGATATAATGTGATTTGATCGAGACACGGACGCTTGAAAAGCTGCCAGGAACGAGCTCGCAAACCCATACCAAAAAAAGTCTGGGGGACGTTTGTATCGTCGCAGTTGAGACGATTCCAAATAAAGCTCGCGATGATATCTGGCAAAGATCCAAGGCGAGATAGAATTGACCAATACAATCCAGAGATTTGGAAAAAACTGAATTGCTATCACCATGGACGACTTTATGATTAAAGCTGTCTACGCAAGGAATGGAATCAAAAGCTTGAATCAAGATTGATACAGTGATTTGAAGTTACTTTTGGAATAACAAGATAACAATAATAACAAAGAAAGGTGAGCAGAAACAAGGGAAGAAAACTGTAGAAAACCCTAAGGAAAAAATTATTGTGATATGTAATGTAATAATTCATTCCTAGTCTGGCTTTAGGTGAATTGGTCAGCAACTCTTCAATACTGAAAAAGTCCAGAAATCGGTATTTTGCTATTTCTGTTTGAAATATTTTTAGATTAAAGTCTACTATCTCCAGATTACTTTCCAAGAATTCCGCGAAATTACTTTTATTCAAAAATACTTTCCAAGAAATTTACTTTTATTCATGTTGTTCGCTTTTATGTTAAGCAGTGTTATACTTAAACAAGTAATGTAATTTAAAGTAATTTAAAATGTAATGCACCGTACCATTTTGCTATAACCTGCTGGTTTATAACCCGATAACAAAGTTCGTCGTGAAAAACCTGTCGCGGTTCAGGGGGAACACGCACGGGACCTCGTTCCGTTCGCACGATAAATTGATATGCGCGGACAACAATGATAAGGCCATCAAACTGCGAGAAGAATTCCAGTTCAAACAATTCTTTACAAACAAATAGCTGGAAAAATTGAAGAATAAAACGTTGAACATTACAAGAGGGACCGTGCAGAAGTCGGTATGAGAACTAAGTATGTGATTACCGGACTCTCACAGTTATTGGATTAATAACTAAGTCTCTTTTCTTCACTAAAGAACCGCACTCTCTATAGAAATCACAGGTAAACGAAAAATTTACTTCTAATACCTAGAATTCCTATGTAAACAGAATCCTTTTTCAGACCTTACTTTATTCCTGAATGCCCTCCGAACCAGTTAACAGATACCAATAGTTTATTTAATACGACGTGAGATGTCCGAAGAGGTGGCAACCTGATAAAACAATTTTTAAACGCCTTGAATATTTATTTGATGAATTTTGGAAATCACATAATAAATCTTCACACCTATCTGTCTGTATGTCGGTCTGCTAGCAACACTTTTCCTATTTCTATTCATTTTAGGAAAAAAAGTTTCGAATCAAAGTTTCATTGTCTCAAATGTATTGTTTTGCAAAAAAAAATCAAACCGTTCTAAAATTCTAAATAAACGGCAGATATGGTTTTTGAAAGCAAATAGTGTAAATCCGCAAAACAGATTTGAAGTCAAATTTTAATCATTTTTATTATGACAACTGAAAAGGTAATGATGAACTTCTATTTTTTATCTACAATTCATTAGAGTCCGGATTTCTAGGCATAAGCTTATTATAAATATTATAAGCAGATATATTTTATATTAAAATATGTACGAATTATGTAAAAATAAGTCATTTGGCACTAATGTGTATGTGTATGTAAAATGTATGTGCTTCTTTTGTTTTTTCTGCTGTTTTTGTAATTTTTGTCCTTGACTTAATATTTTGTGCTTATTTGCTCTGACTATCGTAGAGATTTATTATTTATAAATAGAGACCGGATTTCTAGGGATTAAGCTTATTATAAATATTATAAGCAGATATATTTTATAGCAACATATGTACGAATTATGTAAAAAATAAGTCATTTGGCACTAATATTTATGTGCTTTTTTTGGAATTTTTGTCCTTGACTTAATATTTTGTGCTTATTAACTTATTTAATTTTTTTTAGAACAAGATGTTTTGAAAAAAATAATGCCAAAGCAGAGAATAAAATTATTTTTCCGTCCCTGTATAAGGACGCCATGTTGTAAGTTACTTAAAGATTAGATCCTTGTTACATTATTGTTGTTCCTAATTTTAGATTGAATGCGATAAAAAGTACAATATTAAGCAACATGTGCAAACAATTTTGTATTTTCCAAAAGTTGACAAATAACTAACTTTAAGCAACAAACAATTGCAGAATCCATTCATGTTCTGACTAAAACGAACCACAACGATTTAATTTTGATTTATGCAAACAGTTAGCTCTGTATACAGGCTGTCTACCGTAGACCGTCCATTAGAAACATATGGGGAATGGATAGAGCTTTTGTCGTTTTGTCGGTGTAGTTTTTGATATTTCTTCAAAATTCCGTGGTTCAAAATAACTTCACTTCACTTCATTTTTTATACTCAAAATTTTCTTGTACATCCAATATTTCCGGAGATATCTTTGGTTGTATCAATAAAAAGAAAAACTTTAGACAAAACTGGATCGTGTTGCAATTTTTTTATTTTCTCGTAAATCACTGGTTTTAAGAACGTATTCTAGACGATTTCTTACAGAAAATTAACTGGTGTTTGCTTTTTTATTGAAGATTTTTTATCTACCTCCTCTACTTTAGGAGATATCTTTAATCAGAGTTACGAAAAATGCAAAAATTAGATACATCATCCATAAGAAGAAAAAATGTTTTTCCGGTGTGATTTTGATATTTCTTCAAAATTACGTAATCCAAAATAACGTCATTAGGGTCTTTGCACCAACAATTACTCGTACTTTATTTTTTATCTCAAAATTTTATTGTACCTCCAATATTTCCCGAGATTTTTCTTTGATTATATGAAGAAGAAAATAATTTTTAGATAAAACTGAATCGTGATGCAATTTTTTGATTTTCTCGTAAATTACTCACTTTAAAACATATTCTAGGCGATTTCTTAAAGAAAATTAACTGGCCTTTGCTTTGTTATTCAAGATTTTTTATCTACCTCCTCTATTTTAGAAGATATGTTTAATCAAAGTTATGAAAGATGAAAATATAAAATATATCTATAAGATGGAGGATTTTTTTAAATTTCTCTCAAAATAATGGAATATAGAAGGAATTGTAGGGAAATTTCCCATATTTTTCATATTTTCCGACGATATGTAGGTATTAAGTAAATCGTATTTTTTGGACAAAATACAGTTTTGTCCAAAAAAAATCTTTCTGCAGTTTCTAGTTTTTCTCTTACCTTATTGCTGCTATAAATATTTTATATGTAGTTTCTTACAGAGAATTAACATATCTTTCTTTTCTTATAAAAGATTGTTTATCCACCTCCCCTACTTCCGCAGATATCTTTAAACAAAGTTACGAAAGTAGCAAAAATTAGATTTTCCCGTTAGTCAGAAAATGAAATTGTATCTTGTCTCTGTAATTTTTAAAATCTCTTCAAAATTGTGTACTTCAAAACAACATCATTAGATTCTTTGTACAAAAAATTATTCGTTTTTTACTTTTTGTAAATTGTAAGGTATCTTGTTTTTCTCTTAAATTGTTCTAGACGATTTCCTACAGATAATTAACCGCTTTTCCTTTTTCTATTGGGAACTGTTGATGTATTTCTTCTACTTTAGCAGATATCGTCCATCGAAGGTATGAATTATGTAAATTAGATCTAAGAAGCTTTTGCAGTTTCTAAAGCAGTTTTAAAACTTTTCTAATTGGACTTCGATACAGCAAGCGGGGTAAAAGGAACAACGATGTTTAATTTTCTATATTTTAGCTAACAACAATATCTTTTTAAAATGTATAATTGACTTATGGAATTTAGGGAAGTTAAGGAATATTATTATTATTATTATTATACTGGGAATTAGTTTATTTTAGTATATTGGAAAATAATTATTATCTAAATGCACAAATATACATTGTCAAAGTTTAAGTAGGAAGGGAATTAAAAGATAAAAATATTTTCAATAAGCTGGCGGTTCCGGTTATACCGGGAGTTGACTACACTTTTGTTAATTTAAATGGATTAACCCCAATTTTATTTTATTTTCGTAATGAACATTTAATTTTCAACAACTTTCGTAATGCGTTTGCCAGGCCTAAACTTAACTGTTTTCTTTTTTTCTAAACTTTGTTTTTTGAGATATTGAATTTTTCGCAAAAATTATGCAACTGCAGCAATATTTTGAAAAATCGAATTTTCATAATTAGACTTATGCTATAATGTTCATACTTCATTAACCATTAGTTGAGATATTGAACATTTCAGAAATACACCAGGAGGGACATTCTTAAGTACGTTCTTTACAAAATTGCATTTTGAAACTTTAAATAACAAAAAGTGATTTTTTTTAAATAGCACCTACCAATAATTTTTATCTTACCGAATGTAGAATTAAAATCCTCGTTAAACGATATTGGGTTTCCCTATACCTAAAATGTATTCTTTTCTGATTATTGAAAGTTTTTCGAGCTCTTGATTAAAAAGCGATCCTTAGACAATACATTCATTTGTTGTAAATTTTGTAAATTTTGACATTTATGTAAGTTGGGTTAAAAAATCAACGCATATTCGTTTGGAAATCGAGTTATCAAGATATTTCACATGTTTAGTTCTTGACAACATAATGTAGTTATGGTTTTAGCTTATTTTATGGTAGTCTATGACATAAATTACTAAAGAAAGTGATCAAATCGTTCTCCATTTCTTTGTAAACAAATCAGAATTCTTGATTGGACTCCATTGACAGTTACATTTCGAATTTAAATATGCACCTATAACCAGTGTTGATGTCGAAAGAAGTTTTTCAAATTATAAAAACATTATTTTAAGTGACCGACGACAGAACATTAAAATGGAACATTTAATAAATTCGTGTTCCAAAAAGAAATAATTTTGTTTTTAATTTTTGTTTTTATTAAAAACTGTTAATAAAAAGTTTTTCGTTTTAAAAATATATGTTTCGAGTATTAAATATTATTTTGTATCTATGAACTAAAATGTTTTAAAAGTTTGTTTTATTTAAAGGATTGAAGTTGTTTGACTGAACGTGTGTTCCCAATGCTAAACATTTATCGTACGTTTTTGTTGAAGTATTTAAATGTTAACGTTATATGAATAAAGTATTACAAATCTCTAAATCATTGCTTATTTAATCAAAAATGCATATCTAATTTATACAATTCGATATGCTTTTTAAGCGCCTTTTCCACTATTTTTAATGCTTTTTAATCCAGACTCTAATCATCATAATTGGTTGGAATGTAAGGCATCATTCAAGCCTCCATTTTTCAAAATTGTCTTTCTACAATGATAAAAGTGCAAATATTTTTCAATACAGATATCAATCAGTTTTGTGTTAATAACATGAAATATAGATTATGTATTTTGATGTAACTAACAATAAATAGAAAAGATAGTAAAAATTTAAATTATTTGTTTTAATTTTAATGCGTGGAAAATTTTAGTTAGATTAATCTACGACTCTGTCTGTACGTCCGTCTGTTAGGAACACTTTTCCTATTTCTATTTATTTTAGGAAAAAAGAGTTTTTAATAAAAGTTTCATTGTTTCAAGTGTAATTTTTTGAAAAAAAAATTGCAAATAATTTTTAAACTATACAGTGTGTCCCAGGTTAACGTGAATAAAATTACTACAATGGTTAAAAAAAATTCTAGAAACCCTTGGAAGCCCAGGCCAACTTTGTTTTTAAAAAATATATATTTATTTTTTTACTTTAAATGTCCAATAACTCTTAAAGGTTACGACTTTGGCCAAATGTATGTTTAATAAAATGGACCATAAATTCCATGAGGAACCCAAAAATGTAATCATTGGCCACAATGAAAATGGATAGTTTCTACATTTAATTGTTAAGTGTCAAAATCTGAAACCGCCGAGTTGACTCCATTCGGCTGATATACACTGTTCGTTCAAAATAAAAATAAAAACACACAACTATTAAATTTCAAGCTTCCATTTCTAGAACACAATTTCATTCGTCCCTCAATCTGTATCAGATACATCTATTATGTTTCCACTACATAAGGCCATCTCGACGATTGCAGCCGTTTTCTTACAAACCTCTCTGAAATTACTACTTCAGCTGCTGGGGAAATCGATAAACCCATTTATTTCGTATTTGTGTTGCTTTTATTCTTTCTGTATTATCGATTCGATTGACAATTTTTCGTAATTTAATAAGTTGGTCTTTTTGCTCACACTTCCTACAAATAACTTCATGGATATATGTACCGCGATTTCTCGTTTTCTTTTTTGAGACTGGCGGAATGGAATCTTCCCTTCCAATCCGTGTCGTTGAGATTCCGGGGAGAGATTCTCTGTCCTCTTTCGCACGGTTATTTATTGTCAGATAAACAAATATCGATTAAAACCCGTTGTGGTGTTTCAATAAATCAACTTGTAAGAAATTTCCCCTCTATTTAACCTAAGTAAATTAATTGCTCTTTCCACAGGCAAGGTGGTGTTTAATTGTGTTGTTATGCATGTAAAGCGCGAGCCAGGAGCAGTTTATCGTTGCAATAAATCTGAATTGCTTATCACGTAGCGGGAGTTAGTGGCAGGGCTGCAAGCTGCAACAAGCCGGCAACCGTGCTCGGTCACAATGCAGTCACCCGGTTGGAAGCAAAATAAACACGCTGTATATAAAACTAATTGAGCACTGGAAATTGATTTTGCCCAACAAACGGCTTTTGTAGCGACACACGCACAGCATTATTTCACGCAGCGTTGTGCATACGCGTTCGATACGCCAGCATTGTTTGTGTTTATTGCTGATATTTAAATTCTAAGCCATATCGGTCGGCGCATTGTCATTGGCGGCGACCCCGCAGTTGAATATTAATTTCGGGACATTGTGGCCGGCGCACTGTTGTTCGGAATCTTGATTGGAACTCTAATTCGGCACTTAATTGAAGCGCACGAAGTTTAGCGCTGAACGTTCGAAATTAATTTTGGGAACGCGATGAATACGTAATGTCGGAGCGCGGTTAAAAAAAAATCGCGACCGCAGTAATTTACTCGACTACGGGCTAAATGAATACTCAACGCGTTTTATTATTGCGCCCGGCATTACTTTGTCTCCGTGAAATACGTCGCGCACGGCGCATTCTTGGCTATAAACTGAAATATTCGCGGCACGGGAGCAGCGGGGGCAGAGGAACAAACATGCACATGCATTTCGCGCTGAAATACTGGCATGGGCTTAACCCATTTAGAAAATGTTTACCTTTCCGAGGGTATTTGTTGTTATGGTTCATTTCTGTTTGGCTTTGTTGAACGCCTGGTGGTTGACACACGTGGGATAGAAATAACGTAAATTGAATTCAAAGTCAAATTATTACTGTGACGACAACGATGTTTGAGTCGATAAACGATAAACGATAATTAAATAAATCACTCATACATGTAAATGAGATGACGTTAAATACCTTTTTTTCTGAACAGGTTTTTGCACGTTATCAATTCGGGATGGTTTCGAACTCGTCAATCGCGTTTAAATTTTTAAACGCTAATTAATGCTCGCGGTGCCGAATTAATTTCTACATAAATAAACGGCACCGATTGCGCGCTGCGCCGAAAAATGAATACCGCACTCGAAACCAATCGAAACATTCTGCAATGTAAGCTGCGATGTAATTACGAATTCTATTATTCCCGGGAATAACAACGTTGCGAGCGCGGACGTCCCCTGAATAAGTTAGGGGGTTGCTCGTGACGCAGTGCCAAAGTACCCCGTATGCAGTCGACGGGATACTTAAGTTTATTAATATTTCACTTAATGGTTCGATGGACAGTTAATATATCGCTTGAATATGTACCATCGCGGAGCGAAGCTTTTACGGGAAAATGGCTGCCGTGCACTTAAAACTAAACGAAGACGAGTCGTTATGTCCGCAGATTGCACAACAGAGCTTCCTTTTTATAAAGTTTTGAGGCGGCACGTGTGACATTTCACACGACTGAGGGTCTCGTTAGAACAGCGAATACGTGTACTTTATGCATATTTCATTGGATAATTTCCAAGACAGTTTATGCGACAACGAATGTACTAATGTGGAAAATACAACGAATTGATTCTGTTGCAGTACTTTCTATAATAACATATTGCTTGTAATACTGTAAGCTAATACTTCTACTTCTGCTACTTAACTGGTAAGGAGAATAAGAAAATAGCTGATTGTATTAAGGAAATTGCATCAATCATTCTAGATATTAGAATTATATTAGCTGATAGGGAAAATAAGATTGCAATAGAAATAACAAAAGTTAGAAATGTAGGATCAAGTAAAACTAATTCCCAAATAATGTCCGACAAATTCGACAGCAGCTTCACTGCCCCCGGTTATGACTGATTCAGAGACAGTGACACGTCAACTCATTGATACTGTAGAATTATACGCTAGCATGCTGGATCAAGCCGGAATGATTTTTTTAATTAGATATGTTCTAAAAACAAGACTTTCTCCAACTGCTAAATTACGGTTGAGTAGAGTCCTTACTTCAAGACTTGAGAAGTCACTTATTAACAAAGAAATCGGCCGCTTCCTTAGCAATACAATTAAATAACGCAAGGCAAAACGAAAAATCAATTGATACGTTCGTTAAACACGTAGAAGACCTTATGGTAAATTTAACAATTTCTCAAGCCGACGAAAATGACGCGGCAACGAAGATTTTACGCGTTGTTAACGAAAAAACAGCTATCGCGACGTTTGCGCACGGGTTGAGAAGTTCAGAATTGCGAACTATCGTAAAAGCACGAAACTATTCTTCTCTAAAAGACGCCATTGCAGGTGCAAAAGATGAAGAAAAAAATGAACTTAACTCAACTCCTAATGTTTTCCATTTGCGGAAAAATACAGGGTGGTCCATAAAACACGCCTCAAGCCATAGCGTCTACAGTTTTCATCCGAATTGAATGATTCCAAAACCAAATTGTATGGTTTGAAAAAGACTACAAACTGGCCACACCTGCATTTTTTTAAGTTCTTGTCTTCGATGACTAAAGATGGTCAACTTAATTTTTTTCAATGGAATGCTATATTTTTTTTATTCGATCTGATAGAGTTTTGTCTTCTGCATTCAGTCCTGTATCACAAGTTAAAAGTTGTTTTTAAAAAAATTATTTAATTTAATTTAAATTAATTTATTTTATTTTTCAAAACTGTGAAGTATGCCATGAAAAATAATTATCTGAATTTGACACTTGAGAAATGTCATTTATGTTTATTGTTTAACAAGTATTTAGCATTCGGGACATTGTTTGATAGGGTTTGACGGTTTTGTCTGTCATTTAAATATGTCTATCCGTTTCTACGTAGAGCTAGCTAACGTAATGGATAATAATCAATTAACCGACATGATGCAAGCATACTTCCAGTGTAATAAAAATCGTGGTCGAGCAGTGCGTCTCTATCGCGAAAGATTTCCAAATCGAGATGTTCTAGATCCACGCAAATTTGCTGGGCTAGAAAATAACTTAAGAAATTACGGAGCTTTCAAAAAGTCGAAGAAGAAAAAGCGTCAGTTTCAACTTTAGCACGTTGAATTGAATGTTGTACTGAGTGTGATGGAAAAACCTCAGAATTTCACACAGGAAATCGCAAGGAACATTGGAACATCACATCAAACTGTTCGCCATATGTTGAGATAGCATAAATTCAAGCCGCACATTCCTCAACATGTAGGAGGGAAATGATAGAAATCGTAGACTGCAATTTTGCCGCTTTTATCTCAATCAGATTCGAGATGACCCAATTTTCTATAGAAGAGTAATCTGGTCAGATGAATGCACGTTTACCAATAATGGCATCTTTAACCGAAATATTCACCGATTCTGGAGTCAGGAAAATCCACGCGTCATTGTACAAAACAATTTTCAACGACGTTTTATTTTGAATGTTTAGTGCGGAATTTTTGGTGATCGAGTAATCGGCCAGTTTTCATTGATGGCACTCTCAATCAACATAGATACCATCAAATACTGAATGAAAATCTACAAAATTTTTTGGAAGAACTTCCGCTTGCTGAATTGATCAGGGTTTATTTTCAACAAGATGGGGCAACGCCACATAACGCCGAATAAATGTAAATTGGTTAGGAGAGCAGTTCGGTGCTAGATGGATGGGAACTAATGGACCAGTGCGTTGGCCTGCACGCCAGATCTTACACCCCTCGATTTCTTTTTCTGGGGCTACCTCAAAGATCTTGTTTATGCGACAGCACCAAAAAATGTGGAAATTCTGAGGCAGAGAATAATCGACGTTTGCCGCGAAATACCTGCTAACTTTTTGATAAACTCAGCGCACGATGTAAATCGAAGGTGCGAATTTTGTGTTGAGCATAACGGCAGTCAAATTGAGCAATACATGTAGAGCTATTTTTTATTTTCTGTTTTAATTTTTTTAAATCAAATCGTTTAAAACGAAGCGGAACGTGAAATAAGTACGAAACAAAAATAATTCAATGACATTCCTCAAGTGACAAATCCAGGTAATTATTTTCCATGGCATACTTCACAGTTTTGAAAAATAAAATAAATAAATAAATTTAAATTAAATAACTTTTTTAAAAACAACTTTTAACTTGTGGAACAGGGCTGAATGCAGAAGAAAAAAACTCTATCAGATCGAATAAAAAAATATATAGCATTCCATTTAAAAAAATTAAGTTTACCATCTTTAGTCATCGAAGACAAGAACTTAAAAAAATGCAAACGTCGCCAGTTTGTAGTCTTTTTCAAACCTTACAATTTGGTTTTAGAATTATTCAATTTGGATGAAAACTGTAGACGCTATGGCTTGAGGAGTTTTTTTATGGACCAATCTGTATAAATGCAAATGTATTTGTTAAATATCTTGAAAATATTTTTTTTATAAATTTATTAAGAAACTTGTAAACAATTAAAATAATGTCCCACATTAAAATAAAGCGGATTAAAATAAAACAATAAGTATATTAAGTATAGGTTTAAATATCTAGATACATACTAACAATAAATGTCTTGTCCCCATATTGTTTATATGTTCACTAACTTTTATGTAATTGTGAAGTATTAAACCAAGATACTTTACAATGTTTGTTTTTTTTAAGATTGTATTGTTATTTAGCTTAAGGGTGGGTTATGTTATAAAAAAATCGTTACAAGCCAATCCAGTCTACTTTGCATTGCTATTTAAATGTAGAGGCCTCTGTCAGCACTATATTGTGAAAAAATCAAATTTTTCTGAAATTTTGATATTTTTCGGTTTCAAAGATATTTTTAAATGTATTTATTAAGCATAATTTAAATTGTAAAATGTAGCAATTTATTATGCATCCAGTATCACTTCAATTATGCAAACCAATCTCCTATTGCACAAAGTGACAAGTTCTTTGTCCTACGCCTACAGTAAAATTAAATTAGTAGTATTAATGCATTACAACTAAAACAAGTTTACATTACCTACTTTTAAATTTATTTATAATGAAAGGTATTGGGCATTGTTGGTTGCCTACACGCAATGGGTTTTTCAAATAAAAACCAAAAGACAGTGCGTTAATGCATGCTGTCCAAAATTTTGATGGTGAGATTTTTATATATCTTGATGAATTATGGTATTCTAAGACTGTTGGTACCATTTTCAACCATTGGTCTGTCTGTTTGTCCGGCTGTTAGATATAGTTTGTGGACATCTATGATTTCTAATCCTTTTAGGTAAAAAAGTTTCAAATAAAAGTTGCATGGTTTCAGTCTTTCTCTCTTCTCTATGTATTTTCATATATAC
>JAWQRJ010001777.1:0-14935 GCA_033557515.1 Diorygopyx duplodentatus | reverse complement strand
CCTACCC
Organism: Diorygopyx duplodentatus; assembly: GCA_033557515.1. Classification (NCBI taxonomy): domain Eukaryota; kingdom Metazoa; phylum Arthropoda; class Insecta; order Coleoptera; family Scarabaeidae; genus Diorygopyx; species Diorygopyx duplodentatus. The sequence goes on along the minus strand of JAWQRJ010001777.1, from coordinate 14,928 downwards.
ACCTACCCACCTCAAACCACGCCCCTTCCAAATGTGGTCTCCGCCACCCTGTAGAAACCCCCCAAGATCTACGATCTCGAACAATTGAAGAGAGAGACGAAAATATTTCAGACAAAAGTTATTTACTATTTTGCGTGCAATGTGTAATCATAAAAACAATCAATGCTATGACATTTCCCCTATGACATCAAATAATTCTTGTGGGAACCATTTTTCTCAACAATTTGTAACAATCCAAATATGGTAAATTTCGAAGAAATTCTGGTAAACCGTTGGCTTCGCAATTTTTTCCTGGAGTAATTAATTACTAGGAAATCGACAGACGAAAACTCACTTTTAGATGCGGAAAAGAACAAGCTTTTCCGTGGTACGAGGGGATTTAACATATTTTAACAACTTTTAAGAAAGTTGTCGCGAAAAAAACTCTTTTGAAGAAACAACGTATAAATTTTATGGTTGGGAGTTTTATGGACATCGTAACGCAGGTGTATTTCTATTTGCAATAGAAATATAGCGCCATCTAGCCATCGTGGGGATCAAGTAAAAAAATAACTTTCTGGTGCTATAATATTCTTACTTATTAAATAATCCGTATTTTATTCCATATTTAAACTAAAAGTATTTTAGAGGATTTCCCAAATCGTCAAAGAGTTTACTATAAAAAAAATTAACAGTCATTATACAGGTATATACTTAAACTTTTTATAACTAATTATTGCTAATTATTATTACTGTTATTGTAATTATGATATTTGATATTATGATAATTATGATTATGGCTTAAAAATAGAAATATATTGATATAATGATACGGTAGAAAAATTGTATTATATTCGCAGCAAACTTTCTGACGATGAAGGTAAAATCTGAAAAACCTTTTGCAGCAGTTTCCTTTCCTCCGTGTGTACATTGAAATTGAGCTCGTTAGTTTCTGCAAACTGGGTTGTTTGTAAATAAATGTCTACTGTTTGTAGGATCATCACATCTGGGAATACAGCCGTTTTTTGTTTGCTAGGGCTCCAGTTTTTCTAAAAGAAGAGGTACAGAACTGAGTATAAAACCAATAAAATTATAAAATTCTTACTTAACTTTATTTAAAAAATAACATTAAATCAATAAACTGGATAGTTAGAAAACATGAAAGAATCAATAAGAATTATTTTGCAAGATCATATTGTACTAAATCATAAAAATAAGAAGAAAATGTAAAAGTGAACACTTTATTATTCCACGCCCATCCCATTGCACCCACCCTTTGTCATAAGGGGCATAAATTTTACCAACCATTGGAGTATAGCAGCAAAACATTTTCACCATGTTTATTTATAAACGACCAAATACTTTTACAGATATTGGGCCAACTGTCCCTAATTTTTGAATAAAAATTAATACAATGTTTTATTTTTTCTCGAAACGGGTAAGCTTTAGGCGAAAGTCATAAGACAAAAAAAATCAAAACGAGTTATTTGTTCTACAATATTAGGGTTGGTTTGGGTACTAAATATTAGGGCATCAGCTAGCGAATATCATAGGGGACGTAAAAATTCCACCCTTTAATATTACACCCCTATCCCATTGCACCCCTTATTGCGGAATGTATGTCATCAAAATTTCTATAGTAAGTTTAATCATCATAATTACTAGTCTATAGTAAGTATTTTTATTTTAAGGTACATTTAGTATAAATGTATTTTTAATTAAAAGCAAGCAAAGAGTTGGTTTTAATAGTTGAATTTTTAATATGCAGTGCTTTCAAGAAGTAATGTATAAATTCTATAAAATTGTTATAAAATTTTGTTACAAAATTCGCAGAGACATGCCAACAGATTCCATTCAAATGCCACTTTTTGCGATAGTTTTTGAATTATTTGTACCATTTTCGTAACAATGGTGACGTAATCAATATTTTTTGATTGGCAACCCCATTTTTTTTATTGCGAATTTTGCAAGAACTATTTTTCCTACATACATGCGTGCGAAATCCAAGGTAGGTTGCATAACAAACTTTTTGAGAAAAAAGTACTAAATCAAATGTCAGCTCCATTTGCAAATTGGGCAGTATCCAAGGCGGGAAACAAATCCTCTTGCACATTATCAATTATTTCCCGTGTTATAAGCCTCACTTCGATTCGGATTCTGTCCTTTAAATCATCCAGATTATTGGGTCTGTTGGGGATATACCTTACTTCTGAGATGCCCCCATAAAAAGGAGTTTAAAGGCGTTAGATCTGGTGACCTGGCAGGCCATTCAATAGGCTCCCTCCTCCCTATCCAGCGATTGGGAAATGTTTCATTTAAATAAGCACGGACGACGGCTGCGTAATGAGGAGGACGGTGCACCTCCTCAGTTTAATAAAAAATATAACAAAATCGTGTGTAAACTAACTGTACATAAACTAACAGTTCAAAGCTATAGAACACACATTTTTGAGAAATATCACAATGAATGTGATATATGTGAGTTGAAACTGTTCCCATTTACTTCTTGGCAGTAGCGAAGTCTGTTAATAAAAGCCTCGAAGGAATGATGCAAGTGAATACATGTTGGCTGTTACACACCTCATTTTAGCTTCCAGATCACCTAGTGTTGATGTCTAATTGTCTATTTGCATGCACTTTTTAACTATTTAACACTTCTTAAATATCTCAGAAAAAAATCCATTGGTGTCATATCTCGAGACCAAGGAGGGCATTCAATCTTCCCTCTTCGACCAATCCATTCTTCTGGAAAAGTTCCATTCAAACACTCTAGAACTTGCAGACTAAAGTGGGCTGGGGCACCATCTTGATGGAACCACATGTCTGGGGCACCATCATTTTTACTGCTAGTATAATTTGATTTTCTAATAGCTCCAAGTAGCCTGCAGATATTTATATTCCGTGTGCAAAAAACGCGCTACTGACGATAGTTGTTGGAACCACGTGTCATCTTCCACAAATCGTACACTAAATATGGTTTATAATGGAAAAATTTTCAGTGCTTTAATGTTTTCCTTATTGACGTTTCTGAAACACAATGATCCGCAACAAGTTATTTGACAGATGTTTGTGGTTTATCAGTCACATTCAGTAAATTATTGTTGTTGTTGTTTTCGGTCTTCCTCAAACTGGGTGATTTTTTATACTTTCTATTTCCTTAAATCATTGAACTGTTCTTGATACATTAAACCTAGTAATTGAAGGTCTGTTTGGACGAGTGTCATTAAATACAAGACAATTCTACATGCGTTGTTTTACGATGATTATTAATAATTCAACAAGTTCGATTTCGGTTAGATTCATTTTTTAATTAGGTCGAAATGTCATTTTATCTTAAACTTGACTAAATTGCCATGGGAGCTAAACCTTATTTTATATATCAAGTGAAGTGAATTTTACCAATGATTTCTAAAAATAATGATAATTAGATTACATGAACTATTTCTGCTTGATTCAATTTGTTTTAGTTGGAAGTTCTTTAGTCACGAAAATTTATTTGTGTGAGGTATTATTACCAACAGCCCAAAAAGAAGATATTGTTTTAGTGTAATCGTGCTGTTATTATTTGGAGTTGTTAATTTGTGGTTCATAATTATTTTTCAATAAATAACCTTATCATCGATCCTACTGTTTTTCTAAAACAAGTGTATTTCAAATGATACCAATATCAAGATATCATACCATTTAACAAATACAAGGTGGCAAGGTGTTCCACAAAAGCTCGAAGCAATAAACAAATGAGATTTCTTTAAGAGATGGGTTTTTATAAACAATTTAACATTACCAAATTTCTTTTAAGTTAAAGGTGTACCTTAATTGTGCATCAAACGTTTTTATGTAGTCTTTAAACCATTACTATTTAAACCTTGTAAGGTTTGCTGTTGCAATTTTAACAATCACTTTATTTCTTAACTTTCTAAATCACAAGTGAGCTCTAAAGCTGGGGAGATTACAAGTGGGAATTAATATTGATTTCCACTTCCTTCCATTATCTGTTGATAGAATTATGTTATTGAGGCAATCGAGTGAGAAGTTGTCTAAATTTAAGTGTAAGTATGAATGAATGGAAATAAAGGTAAGGCAATTTATTTTAAAGATCGTTTTTATAAATTTTTAGAACAGCTTACTAGAAATAAAAATAAAACCGGATCTATCTGTTCCATAAGGAAATAACTTTTTCGCAGCAATGATACACATTTTTTTTAAATACGTTTCTTGTAAATCGATTACGGAGTAGTTTTTAACATACAAAAACGAATGTGGTATCATTATTTTCTAATTGGTTTAAAATCCGCACTTATATTTGGTGCCATTATTAATTGAATTTATTAATCAAAATAGAGGTACTTTCAAATATCTTCCATTCCCGGTTGCTAACATTGTAATACCTACATAAAGAGGAATATGGTATGATTTTAGAAAATACATTTGTATATGTTTTATATTTGTTATATTGTATAGTATCACTGAATACAAAAATTATACTTAAACTTATGCTATTTGACTTGAAAGTTGATAAATGATCGACAGGCATGAATTTAATGCAAGGCGACTTGATTTGCAAATTATAATTCATCACTGAATAGGACAGCCTGTATATTTAAAATATGTCTCATGGGAAGGTTGATATGGAGCAACTTTTATTTGTCATTTTTTTTGTGTAATTTCTATTGGCGAATCATGTTCTAAAGAAATACTGCCTATAAAGTAAGTGTCCACTAGAACTATGCAAAAAGTGATGGAGGTCCTCACATACCTTCTGCAAACATTTTGGGTGAACACTTGTATAAATGTATGTTACAATAATAACACAAAAGGCTTTGTTAGTAATATGTTTGTCACATTTTGTATGAAGATTTTCATAGTTTGCTAATATTAAATAATAAGTAATTTTTGAGCGCCAAGCACTTTAAAACAGTTTACTTACGCTACAAAAACTAATAACCATAAACAAGCCCGATTAGTTAAATCGCCTTAACTGCGCCGGAATGCATCTTAAGATATTAATTTATCAAACTTGGAATTTCAATTTTTATGATCTTAAGCATCGAGGTAAAAACGTAAATAATTAATTATGTAGTCGACAGTACTGTTACATTTTATTGCGATCATATTTTACTTTTAAAGACTTTGCATGAGCTCGCTACTATCCACTAATGTGACTTTCTAAATCCGCAGTACCGAAGTTATAAATAATGTTATGCAGCCTAATATAATGCCAGCGTGACTGCATAAGTTTTATTGTTAACAATAGCAATAATGAAACGTTCACGAATTTGTACTGCACTTCGCGCAAGTAGCAAATGTAGAAATAGACTATGTAATTTTGGAATGGCTACAGCAAGGGGAAAATACCACATTTCAGTTTGCGTTGTCGTGTGGTTGACAGTGCACATAAAAATTTGTCAAAATAACATGACACGCAGGCAGACGACAAATATGATATTCCGGGTGTTGACTACTTATATTACTGCTTAAATATAGCGGGAGATCTACTTCAGTTATTTAAACACGCTAAATTGCTAATTGAGTACAGAAAACTATATCTTTCACACAATCACCAAAGACACCGCTTGAGTAAATGTGCGTATCAAGTTAAGTTTATTTATGATATTTCGTGTAAAATTGGATTTAATCATCTTGACAGTATAATTATAGAGTATGACGCTGTAATTGCAGCAATTATTCACTTAAATCTGGTCCATTTACAAAGTGGTGTTGCTTTGAAATACACACTTAACGTAACTTTCAGTTTGGCACGGTCATTTGCAACGTTATATTCTGCTGCAATTAAGAAGCTTTTAGAAACTTTTCGATCAGTTTTGCCTGTCGTGCATTTCTTTTTGTTTGTTTACCAATTATCTTCTTCAAAATGATATGAAAATTGAAGAGGTAATTAGATTCAAGTATAATCCCATATTATCTACGGCATGTTATAATTTCATTGCTGTATGACCCCAATTTACTTTGAAAAGTGAGATTCTTTTTCACAAATGTTTTTCTTTGCTTTTTAAATTTATTGATGCGTGTTCTTGAAGAGTTTGCTTATGTATTTAGAAGTCTAATTCACAAACACTTTCAGCCAGATCTCTATGAGTTGTTAATAAGATGTTATTAAAGTCTGTATCAAGTAGGAAAGTGCTAACATTATTATAGGCTCTTCTAGTCTACTATAAGCGATACACATTCAAAGTTTACAATTCCACTGATATTTTTACTTCTTCACTATAAGATTAGTTACACATAAGAATAGTATTTTTGTTAACTAAGGCTCTTCTGTAAGCAGTTGTTCAAAAGGGTTTCAAGTAAATAGTACTCTTCTTTCAAAACTAAAAAAAAAGTTTTTGGGGACCGTTGCAACATTGGATATTTATTAAAAAAGCATTGAACACAACTTCGCATCCTGATGTATCATAATGATATAGATATAAAGTAGCAATAAGGAATTAAGTAATAACTTAAGGGCACCACTTCATTGATAGATAGGTGACTGCAAATTCTCACCTTCTACATCAAACGTAACAGAGTGAACGAGAAAGCAGTGAAATTGGAGTATATTATGCACTAAACTAAAATATATCAGCTTTTGTGAATGGTTTGGCCATTTATTTTATCTTCTCTAGTAACTATTTCTTGATCCAGTCATTTTATTTCTCATTATAACAAATCTACATTAACCGTTTGCGGCCCAAGTCCGTTTTATTAATTTGTAAATCCAGGTGCTGCTCATATGGTATATTGGCCATAGTTTGCGTACCAAAATGTGGAACAGTTGTGTAACAAATGTGTGTAACAAAGTGGAAAAATGTTTAAAAATATTTAAGTTTGTGTAAGCTTCGTGACAGTTTTCATTCTACAAATTAAAAATTATTTCTATTTAAAAAAAAATTATTGTGCAGGCTTTATTTGAATATTACACATTATTTCTTTACAGCAATGGTTTTTGCAACTGGGCATTTTTTACTACAAAAATTGGTTTACTCAAAATATAAATTTATTATTTTTGTGCACCTAAGCCAATTAATTTTAAGAACATGAGATTTAAACTTGGATTCATTAAATATTAAGCAATTATTTTTAACAAAAGGTTATTTGGATTAAATTCTTTCTACGAATTCGTAGGGGATTATTTCCTTAATATATATATATGGTCAAATCACTTTTTACGTGTTTACCTCTAGGCGACCCAGCTACGCTGATTTGCTGCCCGCAAATGTGTCTTTGGCGCCAAGTTGAAAGAAAGGAAGGACGTGATTGTTTTCACTATCATTCTAAAATAATATCTATCTAAGTTGTCTCTACAATAGGCCCAATACACCCAAAGTACCACCAAACGGTTTCCAATCAATTAACGTAGGTAGGTTATCTGGGTGCCGGTTTTTTAATGCAGTGGATATGATAAAAGTTTATTCTAATTCAATATAATTTTCCAGAAATACTTGATAGACCATGAGTTATACAAAGACTTATACAAAGTCAGATACAACGATACACTTGTGTAGACTGGTCTAGTTTCATGTGATTTCACTTGTATGATATGATGAGCGTAAAAATGTCTTTGCATATTTGACGATTCATTTGAAATCTCGCGCGCCTCGCAAAGCTTGCCTTCTTGCGCGAGTTACGTGTCCATACGTCTAACAACATGACCATATATGGACATGACCTTCAACATTGCTGTCAGCATATTATAAAAGATAAATAAGTATGCGTTTTATGATACACTGTTCACTGTGAGCGATTTCACAGTAATCTTTCTGTAAATAAATAAATGTGTTTTGCAAAAGATTAATAAAGTGTTAGTAAAGTGTGATAAAATCATTTTTAAAATGCCACCGCTCGACTGGAATGCAAAACTGGCGCAGTCGGTAGGATAACGACAAAGAACAAGAAAATGATTTTCGAAGAAAGTGCAATTTTGTGGATTTTCATCCTTTATCTACAAGTCAAGTTCCTACGACAGGAAGGGACGATTCAAGGCGTGACTCAAAGCCCAAGGATCAAACTCTCCTAGATCAGCTGCAAACCTCAAGAACAACTGGAGGACATCGCAAGCCCGTTCTGGCCCAGGCGACGAATTGACCCCCACCAAGACCGAGATATCACCCAGGTAGCCGTTCTGCTCAAGTTGGCTCTGTATCTACCCCGAAGAGAACCAATCAGAAGAATCAAATCAACAAGAAGCATGAAGAATTATCCTGTAAGTGAAATAAAATTAGTCCTTCTAAGAAAAACAATATCTTGACTCAGACACGTAATTCACTAGAAAATTGTAAGGATAAAATTCAAAGATAGAGAATTTAATTGTTCAATTTGCAAATTTAAATATGAATCCGAACCTGGCTCAAAGATACATCCGCACTCGTGTATCAATTACACAAGCAGAGATTCTAGCAATCGCAAAATATGGCGGAGCTCATACCACCTACCACTTTTTATAGAACAAGCTTGAACCAAAAAAAGTTGGCGCAAACGTATTGCGATTTTCAAAATGTACAAAATCCAATCAATAAATTTGTTTTAAAGATAATTAAAGGTAGATTATTTGGCAATGCTTTAAGATTAGTAGCTTCACGAGAATTACAAACTTGGAATTATTTAAAAATAGCCTTACAAACTAACTACTCTGACCAAAGATCTGAAAATTGCTTACTAACTGATGTGATGACTCTAACCGCGCAAAAAGGAGAAGCACCCTATAATTTAGGTAACAGAATCCGATTGTCATTAAATTTACATCTAAAAACTTTGAAAAGTTTACAAAATGGTGCAGAAAGACTGATAAATCTGATATTTACAAGAAAATGGCTTTAGAGACATACCTTCCTTCTTTAATGCACTACCCAGATTACGGAGCATATTTTGAATTGTAACCCACAAACTTTAGAATTGGCTCAAGCAAAGGTAGTTCAAAGACAAAACTGGTTACATGTATGTAAATCATATTTAGGTAAAGAACAGCGACCGTTACAAAAAGTATATAGTAAATCCCAATAATTTGAACAAAATTTTTAGCAAATACAAAGAATTAATCAATTACCACCAAAACCCTCACAGTTTAGAAATTTTTATTTCCTACAACAAAATTTTAATAATATCCCAATATATAATTTGCAATATAATCCAACTCAACAAAGACGAATGTTTCAACGTAATTTCCAAAACTTCCCAAGACCACAATTTAAACAACTTAATTAAAATCAACAATTTGTTAAACCAAAACAGTCATTTAAAAATTATAAATCGCAGACTGTGGAAGTAGATGGTTCATCTTTTTGTGGGCAGTTGTTTAACAAAAGAACTCGTTAAGAAATGAATGCTCTTTTGGAAGAAAGCTTATAAATCCTTGAAGATGTATTAAATCTAGAAAATAATGGTGACTACAATACAGATTATGGAACAAACTGTGACACAAACTATAATGCAAATAATGAGTATAACGAATATGATTTAAACCAAGATTTTAATAGTCATTTACATCTTGATGTAAATGATCTGGACAAGAAGATGAAAATTTTCGTGTAACAGTCTCGACTTTATCTCAGATGCAATACATGTTAACGAAAAAGAATAGTAAAATTATCTTACATATTTTTACCAGAATTAAACAATGCTAAATTTTTATTAGATACTCTTGCGCAGAAACTTCATTCGTACATAGTAGATAGTAAAGAATTTTTTTCAGGATTATATTGTTTACTCCCTTAGAATACAATTCAGACTGTGAAGAAATAAACGAAACATAATTACAAAATTTAAATTCCTAGTTTTCAAATTTTCAACGAAAATTCAAATTATATGTACCAATTTAACATAGCGGATATTTCAGATATGGTTCACAACGACCAAATTCTATTCACTTTTTCCTCAGATTATAAACACAATATAAATTTACCAAATGACACCCCAATATTTCAAAAACCTTAGCAATCTTATAAAAATAAATTGGAGATTAACAAACAACTACAGAAAGCACATTCAAGACACTCTTTGAACAATTTGAAATCAGTATTTGAATAATTACGGAAACACCAAATGAAAATTTCTTTAAATAAATGTGAATTTATAAAACAAAACCTACAACATTTTTAGGACTTATAGGATACTACAGAAAGTTTATTAAAGATTTCGTACATATAACAAAACCCTTAACGAAAAATTTAACTAAAGATGCTTGAATACAAAATAATGAAGAAATGCATTCAATGTTTTAACAAATGCAAGACTTTGTTATGTAACAATCCTATTTTACAATACCCCGGTGCTTCTAAAACGTTTACGATAACAAAAGACGCAAGTAATTACGCTTTAGGTGCAATATTAAGTCCGAACACTAATGGAAAAGATTTGCCAATAGTTTATACATCGAGAGCTCTTTCGAAAACAGAGATTAATTACTCAACAACAGAAAAAGAGTTAGTATTAATAGTTTTTGCATGGAAGAAATTCAAACATTATATTTATGGATTTAAATTTATTATAGAGACAGACCACTTATAGAGTTACACTATTTAAAACATAACAATTTAAAACTAGAAAGATGGAAAATATTTTAAGGTAAACTAAATACTAACGCAGGCGCACTAAGTCGTATACAAATAATCTGTTTAGAAAACGAATAATTAAAAGATAATTTAGGACATGAAAATATTTAGTCGGACTGACCCAGATATAATTCTAATTTTAGGCGAAGCGATTGATAATAAAGAAAGACAAATATTTATCTAGAAAGAAAGAGTTTTAAACTTTTTTTATTTGCTTTATTTAAAATGAAGCAAATAAAAGAAGTTTAAAACTCTCTATTTCTATTTCACCACACACACTAATTCAAAGGATGCGATTGATGTAAATTATGAAGAAAACAGGAGAAGAGTATAAATGCTCAGAAATATATTACAAAAGAACTATATGACAATATCACAGATAAGAATAAACAGGTTAGAAATAAAATACTAACAAAATTAAATTTTAAACAACCAGAAAGTCATTTAAAATTAAATGACTTTTATTTCAAAATAAACAACGTTTATTTCAAATTAAACAAACTTAATAAATCAAGGAACCCATATTTAGGATCCTATAAGATTATAAAAATATCAGAACATGATCAATATGAACTAAAATCCTTAATAGCCAGACTTAAAATGAAAACAACCCACATTAAGGAATTGAAGTAAGACAATGTGATGTTTTAGATTGTTCCTCATTATCATTCAGTACGGAAAATCTGTGATTAGTAGTATTGTAGAACATTAATATACATATGATATACATAATTTGGTTTTATTATAACATAAATATGGTAGTGTTCTACGAAGTAAGCTACTGACAGATTCATTATGTGAAATATTATATATTTTCCTTAACCAGAACTAAAGAAAAAGGTAATATTAAAATATTATCTCTTTTGTGATTTAACTCCTGTCATTCTTAGTATATGTACTTTATTTTATATTTGTACCGATTGATATATTGTAAGTACCATAAGAAGTAAGGTCATGCCTTACTTCTTATGGTACTTACTTAGTTACTTACTTAACAAAGAAAAACACATATCAAACATAAATCGTACAATCCACAGGGAACATGCTGCGTTTAATGGAAAAGGTATCTGAACACCATGCACCATACATTTTTTAGGCATTACGATTTATAGGAATTCCACTAAGATCTGAATTCCTTATGGTTGACTAGAGTTAAGATCTCCATTGGGAACGATCGTTTTTCTAACAGTTATGGCAGGTTATAACTGGATTTTCCGTTCACTCTGTTTTATGGAAATAGGTGCACGCCTCTGAAATACATGAGACCGTAACAAGATACTGCCGTGTCATTAAGTCACTACAGTTCATTAGCAAGCGTTTTTCGACATCGTGTGTCTCCTTGTGAAACGGCATCTAATGGGTGTGGATTATGTGGGAAAATAACTCTTATAATCACACTCATAATTGTCACGAATTATGCAATACGACGACTTTGAAACCGAAAGTGTACGTCATAAATGGACATAAAGTTTCTTCTGCTGCATGAATACATGTATTCGTAAATAAGTATGTTAGATACTTAAGATACTCTCCTTATTTTCTTAAACACACTTTGACGGCGTTAGAATTAAACTGTTAATTTCGTTAGCAATTGCTAACCAGAACTGTGTAATTATTCTGATCTTTCTTTTGGTCGTTAATAGTTTTGGACGTAGGCCAGTTCCGTAATGAACGTGTCAAATTTACTAATGATTCTTCGTGCTGTTCAGTTTGTATTTATTTTAAAAATACGCCTAGACGAGACACTAGCATAGCATGCTCTATAATTAGATACCTTAAATGTCTTAAGTAGTAGGGTATGCATCATAATTAAGACGAGGCGTATTATTATAACTATTAAACTTTAAATGACGAGGAGACATATGCTAACTAATAGTGATAACCATACAACAAAAGCTGTTACCGTTATTAATTGATCGAGTTGGTTTAGGTCCAGCTTAATAACAAATAAAGCAAAATCATAACTGTCAGTACTGTGAAGTAAAGAAAGAGTACGTTGGGTACAAGAAAGTTACTACATTGTGTTTACCGATGGATCATGTCTTTGTTTGCAGGCAAGTGATGCTTAGTGTAGTAAAATATCGGTTAGGAGGACGTGACTAAATATCAGTTTTTGAACTTTAAAGGATTCTGCAATTCCCTTCCTTTTATTTCTATTCTTGGAAACGAAGGGTTGGACTACCTGAAAGGGTAATTTTACCATTCAAAATGTAATAACTGCACTGAAAAGATTTCCGTTAATTGCTTTCACATGATATTGTAAAATAAGCAGATGTTGTCTCAAAGGCATAAAAAGTTAACATCCTGTCTTTTCGTGTTGCTAAAGTCAGAAAATAGAGTGGAGAAACTTGAGATTTAAGTATTTTTTGAGCATTAAGGTCCACATCATGCATCATAAGCAAATATAGTTGAATAATGTTAAATATTGATAACTGCAAATGTTCTAACATTTGCAGTAACATTGAAACCAACTCGTTTTCAACCATGCCATACAAATATAATAACAAATATAATAACAATCGGCGGATGCGATACAACATCCGTCCTTTTTGGGTAAGGAAAGGCAAAGTTTTGTAACAATTCGAAAAAACATGACCAGCTTGTGGAAATAGCTTGTGAGTACAAGAAACCAGAGACTACTCGTCAAGAAATAATCAAGGTTGGGGAAAATTTCATTACCGCACTGTACAATGGATGCACAGGCATCACACAGACATTATTATCCAGTTATTTGCTAAGTCTGCCGCAAAAAGAAAACTTCATCTTGCTCCGTTGTTACCATCAGGTGCAAGCTTGGCTGGGAAGCAACATCCCTCCTGAAGAATGGGGGTGGGTTCGCAGCTCTGACGGTCTCCTTCAACCAATTGAAATGTGCCAAAACCGAGGACCTGAATACTTGCTGCATGTTGTTTCGTCCAGCTGCAAAAAGTGGTGCAGCAAGGCATGTTAAAAATCAGGCCAGAAGTGGTCAGAAATTTGTAAAAACTGTAACGAGGTCAACTGCGAAAATGTATATGACATTATTTCTCCAGAAGAAGAAGATGATGAAGCTGATGACTGGGATACCATCGACCAAACCAACAACAACCATAACTTTGATGACCAGGTTGATGATGGCACAACAGACTCAATCAAGATTAAGGTTGTTGAAGAGCAAGCAAAATGCTCGTCTGCTCCTCAAGCTGAGGTTGACGTACCAAACCCGTCAACCTGCAAGTGCACCAGACGTTACTAATGTATAATAACAATGTTACTGTGGTACTGTGCATAATTTTTACTTATGTATGTAAATACCTGCCATTAATATTCTCTCTTTGTTCTAAATAAACAATTTTCCCACAATGTCTTTTTTTTTACAATATTGCCGTTGCAATTAATCATTATTGACATCTTGCAATTACCTATAATATAATCAAGTTACATTAAAGATAGTAAAATGAAAGAAAAATGGAGTCAAAAATTGGTTTTTCTGATTTTCTGAAGTTTGGAAAAAAGTGTAATTATCAGTTAGCTGTAGCGCGCTTAGTAATGGGTTTAGAAAAAAGTTGCACCAATGAAATTTGTAGACAATTTAATGCTCTTTTTTGTTTCTTTTAGATAGAGTAAAAAAAAATTGCATAGTTTTCGAGTTATAAGCAAAAAACTGAAAAAGTCCGAAAATTTCGTGGTTTTTGGCTCCACAAAGTTTAGCCTCAAGATATTTTGTTAGAAAACTATGAAGTCCTGTTATTAGCATCGCCATAAACAGTTTAAAAACATAAAATCTTCTAACATACCTTTTGCATCTATTTTCTTACTATTGGACTGGACTATGCGCTTGCATACCCATTTGCTTATAAATTCATTGCTGCTGCTTGAAACATCTCTAGATAAGCATTTCTTGTATGACAATTTCGACAATTTCGTGGATGCAACTCATGTGAATGTCTTTTCGACAAAGGAATAAACGTACCTCGCAGGACTGCACGATAAAGTAATTGATACGAAGGATCATAGTATCTTCGTCGAATTGGTGGGTAACTTGGAGTACCAAAACCAACCTTTTGGCAACCCTTTTCGAAACTTGAGGGCGTACATTCATTTGATTTTATATACCACATTGTTTTCTTCTTTATTTTCCCTCTTGCTTTTAGTGTTTGTAAATCGTCGTTTTCGTAAGGAGCAAGATGGCCAAGGACTAGATTGTTACTTTTCTAGCAAAACTTTGGAAATTCTTCGAATTCTTCGTAAACATAATTACCAGTCGTATAAAATCCAGCTTCACCAAGAACTTTCTGAAAACGATTTTGAGAAACGAGTTGAATTTTGTATGTCGGTGTTAGAGAAAGTTGCAGAAAATGAAAACTTGTTTAATTTTGTTCTGTTTAGTGATGAATGCATATTTCACAGCAATGGATCTGTCAAC
>JAWQRJ010001776.1:0-14936 GCA_033557515.1 Diorygopyx duplodentatus | reverse complement strand
CTTTGATCTGTTTTTCAAATACAGTTCACTGGTATTGTAATTATCTAGCAATATTGTTTTAATTATCGTTGTACATTGCAGAAATGGTGGTTAAGTATTAGAATTACGTATTCCTTTCTTTAACCGTCAATTTTTAGTTTTGATAAAGGTTTAGGTGGTAGACCAGGAACAATATCCAAACGGTACTGTTCATGTAAATCCTAACCATTTGATTTTTGTTTCAATTCGGTGCTTTTTTGTATAAATTGTGTTATTTTCTGGCATGTTTAATACATATGGATGAATTTTGCATAACTTCTTGTATTTTTTAGCAAATAAAAATTTTCAAATTTGAAATAAATATGGGGGGCTGGGGTTGTTGCTGGTAAACAATAATTGTCAGAAGAAAACTATTGTCGCTATCCTTTAGTACTACTAAAACAGTTAAATATTTATCCTAACTTTTTTCTGATATGTCTTTTTTGACTCATCAACACTCATCAAAACCTTCATCAAGTCCTTTTTGACTTGTTGAGGGTTTCCAAGGCCATTTCCAGTATTGTTGAGAATATTTTTATTTTTAAGATTGTCATTCTTTAAGCAAAAAATACAAGAAAGTAGTCTACAAGAAAGCAACAAAGAAATTATGTGGACGCAAACTAACCAGTTATTTTTCTTGAATCAACCAAAGAAACTGTTGAGCATTTACTGTTACTTTTTCTCTGATATCCTCAGAATTGCTTATAGAAAGATTATAATCTATGAGCATTGCACAACAGCCGTTCTGTTATGTCTTAACAGCCACTTGCGATCTGATAGCGTCTTATGCCCAAAGCTAAAAGCAAAAAGACCTATATGTACCATAGCAGTCAGTCGATTTATAGCCTTAGGGGACCGCATATATCTGCATAAAATGAACGGTAATCGACCACGCTGTAATTCTTATGATTTACCTACCTCCATCCAGGAGTTAGTTACGTATAGCATAACAATAATTTTCGCCAGGATTTTTCTTCCTTGCGGAAGTCATGGCCAACGCGACAGTGCGAACTCACCTGCAACAGAAAGAAAATATACAGACGGATGCAAAACGACGTTCCAACAAAATACAGTTTAGTGGTAGCAGTAGGCTTTACGTGGTAGCTACATGGGCGTAAGTAAACGACGCAAATAACTGCTACATAACTACAGAGTTCATGGCACTCCGGACTTGGGTCGCGCGACTGCATTTGTTTTGACGCAAGCCAAGTTGATTTTACGGCACCTGTTTATATCGTCATACGCTTTCAAAGCTCTCGTACGTGCCTGAACTTTAGCACGCAAGACTAGGCACAATGTAAGCCCGGGAATGGTGTTTTGTCTTGGCCGTACACGCAGAATTTTATGTACAGGGCGACACAGAACGTTCCAAAAGATGTTAGTAACTTGTAATCTGTTTTTAGTGGAGTTTCTTACAAAAAGGACAATTATTAAAAAAGTATTGCGTAAAGGCGCACAACCCAGAAGACAACAAATATAAGAAGAAAATAAATGGTCTTTAATGACTAAATAGTCGAAATAGTTTGGTAGTTGTTCGAATCGGACGGACCGAATGCCTTGAATGGATTTGAACCTTTCTAGCGGCTTAAAGCAATCTATAATTTAGGTTTGGAACTTAAAAGACAACTGAACAAGTTATCCAATGTGCATTTAAGTTACGAAAATTATGAAAATACTTGTTACAAACGAAAACTATACATTAAATAAAAAAATGGAAATCAACCACCAACCAATGCACATAGTTTCTTGAAAAATAAAACTAGTATTTCTACTACATTTGAATCACAATCAAGAGTACTTTAGTTCGTGCCTTCTACTTCCATTTTTCACGCATCGCGAACCATAGAACGGCAACCTTTTCCTTTTCTAATGCTCCCGTATAATTACAAAGCACTAAAATACTGTTCTGCCGCCTTATGTTTAATGGTTCCTTTATAGGATTTCTGCATGACCACGTCTCTGCAGGTTCCACGATACGGTCAGAGTTTGCTAAGCCTCTCGGGCGCGCACTTGCAATCGCCTAACAGTACCTTTGGTTTATTTTCGAGCTGAATTATACAACCTCGAATTCAGCGTACGCCAAATGTCCTCGAAATTATTAAATTCATTTTTAAGCACCGGTTCATGCCGCACGCAGTGTACACTGTCGATAAATACACATCGCCAGAGACTTGTAAACCACCTGTCGCATAATTGGGTCGGTCTTTCGCAGTCCAAACGTCATACCGCTAAAATTGCTGTTTAAAGACGTGCGGCGACGGAAGTCCGCTCAAAAATGCGTGCCGCGCAATTAATTTAATCCGAAAGTTTATGAATTGCTAATAGCTTGGGCGGTTAACGCGTTTTTCTGTTGGAGTTATTTCCAAATTGCCGCCGCTCGTCAATAAGACCTGGTTTTATGACACCTTCGCTCCGGGGCTTTTATACAATCGCAATAAAGCGCGTTTACAAT
Source organism: Diorygopyx duplodentatus (assembly GCA_033557515.1). Classification (NCBI taxonomy): domain Eukaryota; kingdom Metazoa; phylum Arthropoda; class Insecta; order Coleoptera; family Scarabaeidae; genus Diorygopyx; species Diorygopyx duplodentatus. Next base: position 12,466 of record JAWQRJ010001776.1, on the reverse strand, counting down.
GGCCGGCTTTAAGTGGGATGGTAATAACGTTTGAACAATTTCGAAATACATATAAGGAAACCTCTTCTTTTATAAGCAATAAACTTTATATAAGTGGGGTTTTAGTATTTTGTGAATTGACGTAAGGAAGCCCGTTTTATTTCTGTGGGTTTCCGAGTGCAGCAATGTGAGTTTTGTTTTTCAGCAGTTAAACTCTGGAAGGTTCTAATTAATTACGGTTGCAGGTTTGTGCGTGAAGGTTAATAAAAGTTTGGAAAATAACCTTTTATAATAATAAAATTCAATTCACAGCCACGAAGCGAACTCCATGGAGCTCCAAGTCGCAGGGAATATGGTGGGTGGTAGAGCACTTCCCATCCCCAGCGGGCAAACACATCAGCCACAGCTTGCGCTACATGCACCCGAGAATTGTCACGCAAGATGATGGGTGGGTTCTGCAAAAAGTGTCACCACTTCTTCCCCAACGTTGGTCGTAGATTGTTTTCTCATCCATATAGAGCTGATTGATGAAAAAATCCATACCCAGAGCATCCGAACCTAATCAAATCAGATTCAAATCCAACCCGAACTAAGAAGTAAGCCTAACCAAATATTTTTCCAAAAACAACCAAATCCAATGCAATTCAATCCGAACCTAATCCAATCGAGACCAAACCGAACCGAATCCAGTACAATTTAATCCAAATCGAACCCAACCAAATTCAATCCAAACCGAACCAAATCCAGCTAGCGCCCAAAGGCTTCGCCACCCGGCACCTGGACGTACACACCAGGAAGATGTGTCTTCGTTTAAAGTATTTCGTCGTGTTCGCAAGAGAGATGGCGAGGGATGCAGGAGAACCACAAGGAGCTGGTGACCGAGGGAACATTGCAGCAGATGGTTTCGAATTGTCTGCAGGTGCTCGATAGGATGTTGAAGCTAGACGAACCCATTGTTTCTAGCATATAGTGGCCACTGAGAAGAAGAGCGGATTCGGAAGTAGTAACATTTTTGATGCGGCGCAGAATATTATTGGTGAGAAACGCATTTATGTGCCTACTTTTCCTCCTTCTCCCATCTCTGCTTCCATCTTCATTTTTCTTCTTCCATTTCTTTCATTCTTTTCTGCTCTCGACTCTTTTTTCCTATCTCTTTCTTTCGTTCCACATCTTTCTTCTGGTTTATTATTAATCTGACTTCAATCTCCTTTTTACTTTGCTCTACCTTTCTTCATTCTCCGTTTCCATTTTGCTTTTCTGCATCCTTTCTTCCATATTCCCACTTTTTCTTTCTTTCTTCTCTATCTCTGCTTCCGTCTTCGCGTTTCTTCTTTCTTTTTCAAATAATTTGGTTGATCAGTCTTTTCGCCCTTCCCTCATTATTTAATGCACTATTTCTTCCCCCTTCTTCTAGATTCTTATCTTTGTTCCCTCTATCTTTGTTCATCTGAGTATTACACATTTGTCCGCCCTTCCTTCTTCTTTCTTCCTTATTCCGTTTTCCTTATTTCATTCTTTATTCTCTCTTCAGCCTATATTGATCGATTTTTCCACTTTCTTTTAGTTTCGCACTTTAACCTATCGTTGCCTATATTTCTTATAACTAAATTTTGATGGGTTGTTTTACTTCGTTTCTCTTCCCACTCCTTGCCGTTCTTCCCCATTTCTCCCACATTCGTTCTTTCTTTTGTTTATTTTTTCTCGAAACTTCTTCTACCTTCTTCCTTTTACCTTTCTTCGTCGAAACTTTGCTCTTTTTGTTAGTTCGTGTATTTATGGATGACCGATGGATTACTAACAAAACTAATGTTTTTTTGCTAATGTTTCCATCATTGAGACAAATTCAATTACTGAGACATTTACCATTTAAATCTTTAACACATAAGACATTAACATATTTAAAACATCAGACAAACAGGCATCCTGTACCTGTTAATTTTGATCGTAGTTTGTTTGATATACTTTCTTTTCTAATTATATCTTTCTAATTATTGATAGGATTTCTCTAACTTCCAATCTAGTTAAGATGACTGTCTAAATAACATCATATTTCGATTTTAATTATAATAATAACAGATCTGTAAATAAATTGAACAAAAAATACATCTAAAATCGCATTGTATTGGGTTAATAGTGTTTGGATTGTGTATTTCTTCCTTCAATTCCCTTTCCTTCCGCCTTCTCCCATTTCTCTTTGCTTCCGATTTATTTCTTGTTTCTTGCTCATTTCCTCATTCTTTTATCATGTTATTCATTTAAGTATTGTATCTCCTTTACTTTATATTTCCCCTTTCTACCTTTTTTTAAGTCTTATTGTTTTTCTCAGCCTTCTTCATTCATACTCTTCTTTGTTCTATTCGCTTTCTGCCCTTATTCTTTCTTCTTCCTGCTTCCTTTCACCTTTTTTATTCTCTTAGTTTCCAAAATGTATTCCCACATTATCATATTCATCGAATCATAGAATTCTAAGTTCTTTCTCTAATTTCTAAGAGAACTGCTCTTCAAATGCCGTCTATTTTCAATTCCTTCCGTTTTCTCCGGTCTTTCTTTTTTTCCCGTTCTTCCCTTACCCCTCCTTCGGTGCGCTTCTGCCTTTTTCTTACATTGTACATTTCTACCGTGCATCGAAGTCTTGTCCATTTTCAATTCGCCTACTGCTACTGTACCCGTCTATTCTTCGACTTCGCACAACACCAAAACGGATGAAATTTTACATTTTCCCTCTATCTTCTTTCCCTATCTCCTTCGGTCTTTTTACTTTTACTTTCTTAATCTTTTTCTCTGCGTTTTTTGCCGCTTTGAAATTTTATATTTCTCTGTTGGTTTCTCCCGCCTCTTTCCTTCTTCTTCCTTTCTCGAGATTGATGTTGACAAATATGATATGTCAACAGAGATGTCAACAAATATGATTTATTTGTCAATATCTTTATTGACAAATAAACTTATTTGTTAAACCTTAAAGCCTGAATTATGGCGCCACGCTTCTTCTATTTTCCGTTTTCTTCATTATTGCTCTTCTGCCTTCTATGGTTATTCGATTTCGTACTTGTCCCATTTTTGCTCTTTCTCCTATTCTCTATCATCTTGCTCCTCTTTCCTTCTTTCTGCTTAATCTTTCTTTTCCACTTCGTTTTTCTTCGTCACTTTAAAATGTCACCTCTTCCCTTTGTTGTCTCCTCCCTCTACGTCCTTTTCCTTTTTCGACTTCCTTCTTTCGCATCATTTCTTTCGTCGTCCACTCCAGAAGACCGCACGAATCGTACAGCCTTCTTTCCTTATCTCCTTCGGTCTTTTAACTTTTACTTTCTTAATATTTTTCTCTTGGTTTTTTGCCGCTTTGAAATTTTATATTTCTTTGTTGGTTTCTCCCGTCTCCTTCCATCTTCTTCCTCTCTGGAGATTGATGTTGACAAATATATGTCAACAGAGATGTTGACAAATAAACTTATTTGTTAAACGTTAAACCCTGAATTATGGCGTCACATCACCTTCTTCTATTTTCCTTTTTCTTTATTATTGCTCTTCTGCCTTCTATAGTTCTTCGATTTCGTACTTGTTCAATTTTTGCTCTTCCTCCTATCCTCTATCATCTTGCTCATCTTTCCTTCTTCCTGCTTAATGTTTCTTTTCCTCTTCGTTTTCCTTCGTCACTTTGAAATGCCACCTCTTCCCTTAGTTGTCTCCCCCCTCTTCCTTTTCCGGCTTCCTTCTTTCGCATCACTTCTTTCGTTGCCTACTCTAGAAGACCGCATCAATCGTAGAGAAACATGAGACTGTGATTCATATGATTCCTAAGAGATTGTTGCCTCTTCCGTGTTCTCTCGTCTTGCACCTACTTCTTTTTTTCTTTCACATTGCACCTTCTTCTTTCTTTTTACTTCTAATTCCTTGCTCCTCTTTCCTTCTTTCTGCTTAATCTTTCTTTTCCTCTTCGTTTTTCTTCGTCACTTTGAAATGTCACCTCTTCCCTTTGTTGTCTCCCTCTCCGTCCACTTCCTATTCCGGCATCCTTCTTTCGCATCCTTTCTTTCGTCGTCCACTCCAGAAGACCGCATGAATCGTACAGCCTTCTTTCCTTATCTCCTTCGGTCTTTTTACTTTTACTTTCTTAATCTATTTCTCTTGGTTTTTTGCCGCTTTGAAATTTTATACTCCCTCTGTCCGAAAATAAGAATCCCATGTGAATAGGAATTTCTGTATTAAATGGTACTCTTATTTTCGGACGGAGGGACTATTTCTTTGTTGGTTTCTCCCGTCTCCTTCCACCTTCTTCCTCTCTTGAGATTGATGTTGACAAATATATGTCAACAGAGATGTCAATAAAGATGTTGACAAATAAACTTATTTGTTAAACGTTAAACCCTGAATTATGGCGTCACACCACCTTCTTCTATTTTTCTTTTTCTTCATTATTGCTTTTCTGGCATCTATGGTTCTTCAATTTCGTACTTGTTTAATTTTAGCTCTTCCTCTTATCCTCTATCATCTTGCTCCTCTTTCCTTCTTTCTGCTTAATCTTTATTTTCCGTTTTTCTTCGTCACTTTGAAATATCACCTCTACACTTTGTTGTCTCCTCCTTCTTCCGCCCTCTTCCTTTTCCGGCTTCCTTCTTTCGTTGTTCACTCTAGAAGACCGCATGAATCGTAGAGCTATATGAGACTGTGATTCATATGATTCCTAAGAAATTTTGCTCTTCCTTCGGTCTTCTCTCGTCTTTCACCTACTTCTTTTCTTCTTTTTCGTCTTTTATCCTTTCTTTTTACTTCTAATTCTTTGCTCTTTCCTTTTCTGCCCGCATCTCCTTTCTTCCGTTTTCTTTCCTCACCTTTCTTTTTTCCTTGGTTGTGTCTTTTTTCCTTCCGTCTTTATCAGTCTTCCTCGTTCCTCTATTCTTGTGTCTTCTTGTTCTGGATGCGTCCATTTTCCTCCATCATTTTTCCTCTTTCATGTCCCTGCTCATTCCTTCTTCTTCATATGAAGATTCGTTTGAAAATTGTAGGAATGAGATTCGTAGGGGAAAAGAAACGAACAAGTTGTATTTTAGGTAGAAAACATAACCCATTTTTCATCAGATATTTAGGAATGTTATTAATGTTGAAGAAAATTGAAATAATATTCAGATTACTTGAAAATTAACACCTATAGTGCAATCCTTATTCACTGATGATAAAACATACAGTTGAATAATTTTATACTACCATAGTACCTATTGTTGGTTTGGAATCTTAAAACATTGAAGTAATAATAAAAATATATTTTATACAGTGGTACCTTTAATACATTTTATAAATACCCCCATTTCGGGCATCTACCCGGGTAAATACCCCAAACTACTCTGGGTATTTACCCAGAGAAATAAATACCCAGGTATTTTACATCACTACGTGGGGGTATGCGTGAGGATAACACCATCACAGTCCTACACAAGAATCACCGTAGCTTTCACGTTGCTGGGGTCTGACGAACGAGTGATTTCCGTGTAGACCCGTAATGACGCCATTCATTTGATTGGCGTTTCATTTTTGGCTCATACGACTTTATCGTGGCTATTTTTGCATTTCCGTCAGCTCGTGCGGCACCCAACGTGACGCAATTTTTCGCATCCCTCAAGCATTGTCTGAGAATATGGAGGACAGTCGTATGCGACAATCAACAAAACAAAACACGCTTTCTTTTATTTCTTGAAAGTGGTGGCGCGGCATTGTTAATGTTGTTTAAGAGCAGTTCACTATAATTAACACTACTAATCGTTTGCATAATTTATAGGCCGAGCTATCTATTGTTAGTAGTTAGTAGCTTTGGTACTAAATATTGAACATATTGGTATGTACTGAATACTTCACTGCCGCTGAGGATTCCTTACCGCCGAAAAAAAATTCAAGAACATTTAATTTTTCAGGCTGGTTTGCCGGAAACACGATAGCCCCCGGTTCCATGGGACATCGGAGCGCTCCAGTACACACTTTACATCAATTAGCGCGCTCTACATAACCGGCAACTACCTACCCGCGCACTCCTGTATATCACTTCCGTTACAGTTAGTATCGAGTAGCCCGTTAATAAAGACCGAGGGCCGCTTTTATCATTAAGCTCATCAAAGTAATGGACTAAACCTAATAAAGGCTGCTTCCCTTTTGCCGTAGTTGAAGCAAAATGGTCATTCTCCAAGGCTGCATACAGTATACTATTACAAAAAAAAACATACAATAATGTTCGATAGTTTTTTTTGGAAACTTAACGTAATCATCTGTAATAGCCCAAAAGACAAAAAAACATATGCTCACAATTGTGTGCTATAGAAAACATCATTAGCAATACCGTGGCTTTATAGTTAGTTGAAGGACCATCCCTAAATATTTTGCATATTGCCAACACTGGAGAACATAAGAATATCGAATGACATATCCAGTGTCTGACAAATACTGACAGATAAAGAAAGAATAAAACAAACCCATTGAAAACTGTAAAAATAAACAAAATGAAAGATTTAACTTTTTCGATCTCGTGTTACTCAAGAAACTACGTGTAACGGACAAAAAACAGAGTTTGTGCAAAACAAGGTTACTTCGTTATACGAAGGACCTTATTAGCATCGAAACTAGGCAATAAAACCTGTAATTGTTTTTTGGTTAATAAAGAAGAAACTTACTGTCTTCACCAACATGTATGATTAGAGTGAATGAAGCAATTGAAAGCTGAATATTCCGGACTTAGAACAGACGCGCTTTTTATATAATAACCTAATAGTAATATAGGATATACTTTATCCTCAATTTGTCTTGTTGCAACGATATGCTGGCTGTTGCACGGAAGAATTTATACAACCACATAAATTAAATTGAATAAATTAACCAAAGCTGGTCTGCGAAATATAACAACGTTCAGATGCCGTCCCGTATTAGATCCCACAGCGATAACGCCAAGATGGGGGTCCGCTATGTGGGATAACTTTTTACCCACCTTCGGGCAGTAAGCCTGATGACCGCGCCGATGATTTTTAATTTTCTTACCCGTATATTACCGACAGTTTAATTACGGCCAAGTCTCGCAGCCGACGAGGAAACACTTTGTTTACGTTAATACTGCAGTGTACAACAAAATACTGTTGGATTGCAAAATAATCTACGCACCGAATGCGCAACTTTCGACGGTTATGGTGGTTTGCGGACATTTCAGCTGTACGCGCGCACAGAGCCGTCGGCTGCATTGACTGAATGGAAATTATTACACCGTCCGATCGTAGGTGAATTTATTACGCGGATGCGTTTTGCACCTGTACATCCGCGCCTCTATGTTATACGAGTGTAGATTGAGGATTTATGTAGAATACGTCGATGTATGGTGCGTGTTACATTATAATTCGCCAAGAAAGTTATAAATTGATCCGTCTTCTTTGAATTGATATTACTACGATATGTCAATCCTACTGACTGCGCCGGTTATGAGTTTAGAAAAGTTAATATACCAAAGTATAAGTCTTGTGTTCGTTTCGATTTACAACAAGTTAATATTTGATTAATGATTAGCATGTGGTGCGTCTAATTCTTACCATTTTCGTTTACGAACTTTTCCACAATCCTTATTCATCCTAGAAAGCTACACACAAACCTAACCCGCTTGCGTGCGAGTGCAGCACAAAACTACTCCAAACAAGTACATTCAAAGACAATTGCATTCGGTCCAAATATAAATAAAATCACCCCACGGTAAGACATTAAACCAAACTGATCACCAGGCTTCAGCGTGTGCCGTACTCGGCGTATCATGTTTCGGCTAAAAACAGCTGAAAGCCACACCAGTGATTCATATGTCAACCAAACAATTACTTGTAATAAGAACAGTAAGAATGCTTAGTTGTGGCAAAATAAAAGCAACATTCAATTTGCATCAAAGGGGGCGGATTATAGAAAATTTCTTTTATTTTTGTGGATTTTCCACGAATAACGGATGAATTTGAAAGGGGAATATTCTCCAAGCGGTTTAAAAGTTAAAAATAGTAGAAGTTTAAAGTCCCCCGCACATCCACAGCGATCCATATGATTTCTAAATATAGACCGCCGCACGCTTCGTGTGATGCAAGACTACAGCACGTAACAGATGCACGAATGAAGCTGGACCGATCGCAGAAGCTCGGCGGACTGCATCCGCTGAAGCGCCTGCGTGATCTGACATAATACAATAAACAGTAATGATTGTAACCATAATTAGCAGCGCATAAACACTTTTTGGTGTCCACGCAGATGCACCAATTTCAGTGCAGAAAAAAAGCTGTGTATTCTCTAATAGCCTTGATGCACAGCCAACTGGCTACTGGATAGAATTCAAGGGATTCCAAAACTATTATAAAGTTTGTCAGAGATACCACCTGGCTAGTTTGTTTATTTTTAGTGCGAATAATGAGTTCCAACAAAGTAAATAGAGCAAAACATTTCTTCTTCTTATATGAGAGTCATACATATTTCTGTAGATAGGGACGTAAGACCTCAAAAAATTACACTGTATTGATCTGTCGATATTAATTCTCTGGGATTAAGTTAATCTAAAAAAACAGTATCTGCTGATACAATAGGAATTAATGTGTACCTGAAAAATCAATAAATCACGTAATCATAAACACAACAGCAAAAATAATGTGTACCTACTTTATTTCTTATCTTTCCCATTTCTTTGTCTTTATCTTTCGCATCTTGACTTTTCTTGCAACATTTGCGGTATAATTGGCTCAATTATAATTAAAGTGGAATATAAAAGTAAATTACATAGTCAGCACAACACTTCATCCTTATGATACGGTCCGCGGCTCTCTCATAATGTTGAATAGGAAGTGTATAGCACCGCATGCCAGTGTTTCTAATTTACAATTTGATAGTAGGAAAGTCTACCACCACTACAGAGATAGGTAGCAGCAAGCCAAAGTACTCTGTTATTATTACTCGTTATCTTCCTTCTTCTATTACTTCCTTGAACCGAACGTCTATCTACTTACACGCCGTACTAAACCGTGTATTACAGGATGCGTTTTATAGAACAAGACCTTGCATGAAAGTAAACTAAGCGTGTTGCACAAACTTATAGTTTATCGGATTTTTGAGGATATACTTAGAACTTCGTGTAGTGACCTCTAAAGTATCTTAAACAATTTTGTCGGTTTAATCGTTTTAATAGGTCGGAAAATCGGCTTCTAGCGGCAACAAAGCATATATTAAGCCAGCGCTATTTTGTAACACCACTAATGTGTGTAAATAAACAAGGAAGAACCCGTCGATACAAAAGTGAATGTATACAGAAGCGAGTTGGACCCGTTCCAGGCAAAACTATCATTAAGCCTCTCCCGTTCCAATTTCGATTACACCGCGAGCCTCTTAAATTGGGAGCCTTTACGTCTAGCCAGAAAACGAACAGTACAAAATTGAATATAATTGCAGGGAAACAATAAAAATTCACGTTTTAATAATAAAAATTCACTATTATTTCTTCAGACAGGAAACGTTTTTATAGCTTCCTCGCAATTATAAATTCTAAATATGCGATCAATATTTCGAAGGATACCAATTTTGCCAAATTACCAAATTTTGTACTTTCCAAGAAAATTAAATTGGAGTAAGGATATTTTTTTTTGTGGAAGGACAATCTTAAGAAGACCGGAACTAACCTTCCTTGAGAAGGAACCAGGAAAAGCTAAGATTTCCGAACAAAAATCGCTAAAACCTCCAAAAATTCTTGATCTTCCACGAGAGCTTTTCCACAGTTTCAATGAACATTTAAAAAATACAAAATAAAAAATACATCAAAAATTAAAACTGCACCATCAACAAAACAGATTAACACTGAGTACTGTTTTGTGCGCAATGCATAAATCGCTTCCACGATCTCAATCGCTTAAGGAGTTTATTAGTATTTTTGTTTTCGCCGCATAAGGAGCTTTTAAGTGCACGTGTATGTAAGTAGTGTTCTGTGATGCGAACAGCACTTGAAAACGTCACGGTGCACTGCGACCGATTTTACTATATTATTCATAGTGCGGCATTTCCGGTTGTAGCGTGCAAACTGACGTATAAATCCAGAGACGATGCATTAATTAAAATTCCCATATTAATAGTCGCAATTAACTTACGCGGTATCCACGAATATATTAATAAATCTCTGCGTAAAGATTTAGTTTTACGAAATGCATGTAGCGTTTTATGAAACAATTCTTCAACGATCTATATTTTAAGTATATGTATAAGTGCTTCATTACTTCTCCGTAGATGTTTTTTAAAATACATTTTTATCGTTACTCCAATTTTAAACTGAATAGAAAATACCAAATTATCCTTTGAAGTATTGATTGAATATTTCAGACGATAACTTCTAACTTCTAAATGATTTAAAGGATTTTTCCATAAGAAATCTTGGATTTATCGAGTTCTTTTTCAGGAAAGCCCATTTGGAACTTCGTGAGATACATTTTTTACAAGAACTTTTTTCGTGGCTCCAAATTTTAATTTTCGTGGAAAATACCAAATTACTTTCCTGAGGAGTATTGAGTTCATATTTGAAATTTAGAATTGGTGGGCAATTAGAAATAAGTGGATTACCTAGAGAATTCATGTAGAATTTCACCTCATTGGTTTTCACGTCCTTTAACTTTCCAAATCCTTTAACTTTCAATGAATTTCAGCAATTTTCCATAAGAAATTTTATATTCAAGATAAGTTTTTTGAAAAGACATCTTGACACGGAGTTCCTTCTCAAAGAACGTTATTTCTGAACTCCTCGGAATGAGATTTCCGCAAAGATTGTTTTCGTTGCTTCAATTTCAAGTTTAGTGGAAAATACCAAATTGCTATGTCAGAATTTAAGGCAATTTTCGATAAGAAATCTTGGATTTATCGAGTTCTTTCTCAGGAAAGCCCATTTTTGAACACCGTGCGATAATTTTTTTACAAGAACTGTTTTCGTGGCTCCAAATTTAAATTTTCGTGGAAAATATCAAATTACTTTCCTTTGGAGTATTGAGTTCATATTTGAAATTTAGAATTGATGAGCGGTTAGAAATAAGTGGATTGCCTAGAGAATTCATGTAGAATTTCACCTCATTGGTTTTCACGTCCTTTAACTTTCCAAATCCTTTAACTTTCAATGGATTTCAGCAATTTTCCAAAAGAAATTTTAGACTCAAGATAACTTTTTTGCTAAGAAATCGTACACGGAGTTCCTTCTCAATGAAGGTTATTTCTGAACTCCTCGGGATGAGATTTCTAAAAACATTATTTGCGTTATTTCAATTTCAACTTTAGTGGAAAATACCAAATTGGTATGTCAGGATTTAAGGAATTTTTCGATAAGAAATCTTGGATTTATCGAGTTCTTTCTCAGGAAAGCCCATTTCTGAACACCGAGAGATAATTTTTTTACAAGAACTGTTTTCGTGGCTCCAAATTTAAATTTTCGTGGAAAATACCAAATTACTTTCCTTTGGAGTATTGAGTTCATATTTGAAATTTACAATTGTTGGGCGGTTATAAATAAGTGGATTGCCTAGAGAATTCATGTAGAATTTCACCTCGTTGGTTTTCACGCCCTTTAACTTTCCAAATCCTTTAACTTTCAATGGATTTTAGCAATTTTCCATAAGAAATTTTATATTCAAGACAACTTTTTTGCTAAGAAATATTGACACAGAGTTCCTTCTCAAAGAACGTTATTTTCGAACTCCCCGGGGTGAGATTTCCGCAAAGATTGTTTTCGTTATTTCAATTTCAACTTTAGTGGAAAATACCAAATTGCCATGTCAGAATTTAAGGGAATTTTCGATAAGAAATCTTGGATTTATCGAGTTCTTTCTCAGGAAAGTCCATTTTTGAACACCGTGAGATAATTTTTTTACGAGAACTGTTTTCGTGGCTCCAAATTTAAATTTTCGTGGAAAATACCAAATTACTTTCCTTTGGAGTATTGAGTTCATATTTGAAATTTACAAATGTTGGGCGGTTAGAAATAAGTGGATTGCCTAGAGAATTCATGTAGAATTTCACCTCATTGGTTTTCAGGTCCTTTAACTTTCCAAATCCTTTAACTTTCAATGAATTTCAGCAATTTTCCATAAGAAATTTTATATTCAAGACAACTTTTTTGCTAAGAAATATTGACACGGAGTTCCTTCTCAAAGAACGTTATTTTCGAACTCCCCGGGATGAGATTTCCGCAAAGATTATTTGCGTTATTCCAATTTCAACTTAGTGGAAAATACCAAATTGCTATGTCAGAATTTAAGGGATATTTCGATAAGAAATCTTGGATTTATCGAGTTCTTTCTCAGGAAAGCCCATTTTTGAACTGCGTGGGATAAATTTTTTACAAGAACTGTTTTCGTGGCTCCAAATTGTAATTTTCGTGGAAAATATCAAATTACTTTCCTTTGGAGTATTGAGTTCATATTTGAAATTTAGAATTGATGGGCGGTTAGAAATAAGTGGATTGCCTAGAGAATTCATGTGGAAT
>JAWQRJ010001775.1:0-14936 GCA_033557515.1 Diorygopyx duplodentatus | reverse complement strand
GACTTAAGTAATGTATACCAAAAGCTAAAGATGGAACTGACGATCATATTAGGAGATTTTAATGCAAAAACGGGGAGGAGGAAATATGGAGAAGAAAACGTTATTTAGTTTTACTTATTTTTTATTTATATAAGTGATATGTATTTATTTTCTTTTGTATTCAATTTTCCTTTATATTTTGTATGTGGGGAGGCCGATACCCAATAAGGGTGGTTAAGGCTAATATTATTATTATTACAGGACATTTAACGAAAAATATCCGAATTTGCCACCGCATAATAGAACAAAATTCAGAAGGTTACAGCCCAATTTTATAAGTCATAGGACATTTTGAAAAATCGAATTTTCATCATTAGACTTATGCGATAATGATCATGATTCATTAACCATTAGTTGAGACATTGCACTTTTCAGAAATACACCCGGCGGGATATTCTTACGTACATTTTTTTCAAAATAATGTGGTTATGGTTTTAGCATTTTTTTATGGTAATCTAAGGCATTGCCATAAAATGTTACTAAAGAAAATGTTCAAATCGTTCTCCATTTCTTTCAAACAAATCAGAATTCTTTATTGGACCCCATAGATAAAAATCGATCACAGTGAGGTCTGGCGACCTTGCAGGCCAGTTCCATGGTCTCAATCTCCAAAACCACCTGTCTTCGAAGTCATTTATCAATTCATAAGTCACATAAACAGGTAACGGCAATGTCTCTAAAAAGTCTGCCACCACGGTTCTTAGGATTTCCAAATTTCTTGCCCCATTTAAAATGTTGTCGTAAATAAAATACCGAAATTGGTTGTTGTTACTACAAACAAAATACGTTGAAACTAAATTTATTTTGAGTTATATAATTTTAAGTTTATTTTTTAAGTTCCGATCGCGCGTCGTCACATGACGATTTTGGTCTGCCCAAAATTGCGCTTCGTCCGTTCAAACTTTTTTTCCAAAAATCTTGGTTCCTCTTGTAGGCAGTCTAGAACCATTTCACAGATCTGTTTTTTCCTTAAAATCTTTGTATTGGGCAACGAAATATGTCCAAATCTTCAGCGACACGAAGTAAGGCGTTTGGATTAGCATGAAAATAAGTTAAAACCATAGTGACAGTGTTCTCGTCATTCGTGACTGGTTTAGCTTTTCGTGTAGCTTCAGTTGCTTTAAGATTAGATTGTAACCTTCTGGATTTTTGTTCTATTAAGCGGCGGCAAATTCGGATATTTAATATAATATTCGGATATTTAATAAATTCAAAATATCTTGATAACTCAATTTCCAAATGATACCTGCATTAATTTTTGACCCTAAATATGAAATCAACCAACCTAAGTTACATAAACGTCAAAATTGATAACTAATTTGTAGGCAACTCAATTTACAACAAATAAATGTATTGTCAAAGGATCGCTTTTGTAACAAGAGCTCGAAAAACCTTAAATAATCGGAAAATGAAACATTTTAGGTGCAGAGAAACCTAATACCGTTTAACGAGGGTTTAATTCTACATTCAATAAGATAAAAATATTTGGTAGGTGCCATTTAAAAAAATCACTTTTTGTGAGTTAAAGTTTTCTTATTTCAAAATTCAATTTTGTAAAGAATGCATGCGAGAATGTCCCGCCGGGTGTACTTCTGAAAAGTTCAATGTCCTAACTAATGATTGATGAAGTATGAACATTATCGCATAAGCTTAATTATGAAAATCTGATTTTTCAAAATATTGCTGCGGTTGCATAATTTTTGCCAAAAAATTCAATATCTCGAAAACGATTAAGTTTACACCTCGCAAACGTATTACAAATGTTGTAGAAAATTGAATGTACATTAAGAAAAAATAAAATTGGGGTAATTTTATTTAAATTGAGAAAGCTGTTGTCAGCTTCCGGTATAACCGGAACCGCCAGCTTACTAAAAATATTTTTATCTTTCAGTTCCCTTCCTACTATATGCAAATCCAAATTTTCAGACTGCTTTATCCGTTCCCCATATATTTCTAATGGACGGTCTACGTTAGACACCAGTATAGTATTAACATTGGGCTTTTATTACACTTAGTTTTTGTTTTACAACAATCCAAATACGGCCAAAGCACAAACTTTTTCGTGGTGTAAGCAGATTTAACATATATTAATTAACATATATTAATTAACATATATAATTTTAAGAAAGTTATTGCGAAAAAATTCTTATGGCGAAACAATGAATACATTTTATGGCTCGAATTTTATGGATATCGTAACGCCGATCCGACGATTTTTTGAATGTATTTTAAAACGCTAAATATGAATATATGAAGTACTATAAAATTAAAATTAGCAAGTTTCCGTACGATGAATAGGAAATATCAATACCTGAAATTAAGTATACCAAAGAAATAAAGCTTCATTTGCGAACTGCATCGAAGAGGTCTAACACGTTTTATTACAACTGAAGTTAACAAGAACAGGAAGATTTAAGTCGTGTTGTCAGACGACGCAACTTTTTGTCTCAATGGTGCAGTTAATAGACAAAATTGCCGGTATTGGGTTACAGAAAATCCAGGCTGGATGATGGAGATGCCCACGCAATATCATCAAAAGTCAATGTGTGGTGTGGTATTGTTGAGTGACGAGTGTTAGTAGGTCCCTATTTCTTTGAAAAAACGTTCACTGGAAATAAATATCTTGAATTCCTTCAGTTTTATCTCGTTGCCGCTTCCGCAGATTTATTTTCAATCCCACAAGAGTCAGACCTCTCATCTAACCAACTTCATTTCCAACAAGGCGGTGCACCTGCTTGGTGCGCGGCCGCTGTCCGTGCTTCTTTCAATGAAACGTTTGTCAATCGCTGGATAGGGAGGAGATGACCTATTGAATGGCCTGCCAAGTTACCAGACCTAACGACTTTAGTAGACATCTTTTTAGGGGGTACCTCAGGAGAAACACATAAATTACTGTTCAAGCTAGCAAGATCAAATAGAACCCCATGAAATCGGTGACTCATTTAGAAATTCATCCACAATGAAGAATTCGTTTTGCAGTAAGTACAATACTAACGCCATCCGCCTCCATACATTTAGATTTCGTCTGATTTCATCACACCTAGAGAGCGCATATTTATTAAAAATTAGTTTTTGTAATGAAAAACATATTCATTGTTTGATAATGCTTCAAGATAAATGGCTGTCTTCAACTAATGATCACGTTAATATTCAAGAAGATAATGATGAAATTTTAATTAATTAATTAATCAATCTGTTGTTTACAAAGATCCGTATGCGTTTTATTTCGCATAACTGCCGGTTTGTTGTGATTGATCGCATCACAGCTACACACCGAAACATAAATCAAAATCACATTACAAGGGGAGATAGCAAGATAAATTATGCAGTAGCTGTCACGACGTCAAAACTTAATATAAGCTTAACAACACCCGATGGGTATCGCGGTACCTTCGCCGCAGATCGAAGATAAAGGTCCTTGCACCGGCTCCGTTGTTCCTCTTAACGATGGCAATAAACCTCGAGTGACGGGAACGTGTTACACGTGAAATGAAATGTTGGCAAAAGCCAACTGCAAGGTACTCACCCCGGTTTCAGTCGGTCCGTCTCCGATTGATTGTCAAATGTCTCGACGAGCGAAGAGTACCCTGACCTGACAATTGCATGTCGCTGACCAGTAATCGCCGATGCGTTGCGTTTGTTTACAATCAGCATAGTCGTGGAAGCGGTCAGGAGGCAAAAGAGCGAGGAAAGGACGGCGAGCGGTGGCGGGCGCATTGCTTTTGAGGACCTGTCGCGGACTGAGTTTGCACGTGGAATGAGACGAATGAGAGTGAACGGAAACGGGAGAGGCAACAAGTTCCCACAGACTGTACGACGTCGCGGCACGGCGAGGTAGCAGGACCGTGAGGATGCGATAAAAAATGAATAGGAACGGCTGGAGTACAGGCGGTTTCACTTTCACTAATAAGTTTTGTGGGGTTACTTGTTTGTGTTCCTTTTGTTTTTATTCTTGTTTGTACTTTTTTTACCAGCATTTTCGGACCGATCCGCTTCCAAAGTTCTAAATCTTTAGTGAAAAACAACTTGAAATGACGATTTGAATGCGGTTGCTAGCATGCTTTGCAATCCCTAGTATTTATTTTATTATACTGACAACAAAAAGACGACTACGTTGTTCCAGTTGTTCCAACTTCCATTCTATTTTTCCAGCTTTTGATTTCACTATCAGATCTGCCACTTTGGAATGCGTCATGTATTATCATCATATTCGGAAATATGTGCTGCGATGTGCATCCTCCTCTGATGGAGTGCATCCTCCTCTGATGGAGTGCATCCTTCTCTCCACTGCCATTTCGCGAAGGGTTTAATTCGCAAATTAGGTATATCCCTAATTTACCCGAAACATTATAATGTTTCGGGTACTTATATTGTATTTACAACACATTGTTGGGTTTCAAATATTGTGTACATATCTTACTTATTTTTTTTTATACAAGAAACTATTGTAATCAACAAATTGTACCTACATACATAGCAACATAACATGCAAACATAATTGTAAATATCTTTTATTCAGCTTTGGAATGCTGATTCTAGACAAAGAGGTCCTGTTAAAGAAATCCTGTTAAAGGTGTTTGTGTGGGATAGGAGCGATGGAAGTTCTTAATCCCAGACAATACACTAAAAGAACGTTCACCTCTGGCAACAGAAACGGGGAGAGTACAAAATATTCGTAAAGCTACATAAGGATTTGGAAACAGTTTATCAGAAGTAGGTACGTTTAACAAATTAAATGTGGGGAGACCAGTCTAAAAGTTTGTCTAAAAGTGTTTCGGATGAACTATACTGATTTGAATAAAAACCGCAACACCCAATATTACTGGAGCAATTTACTTGAAATTTGCACATAAGGTATGCTTTGAGGTAATAAAGAAGTGATTTAAATTTTAACAAAAAAATCCAACGCCTTCTTGATTTTCTTTGTGAATTTAATCTTCAAATCAGTAAACTTCCAAGGGCTTCTTTATAAAAATTATTACGCCTTTGTTAGTTTTTCTGCCACATTACATCTTTCAATGTTCTCAAAAATGCCTAGAGTTCGACAAATTGCAAATTATCGCCAATTAAGCGACTTTGAAGGAGGTCGCATTATAGGAACGAGAGAAGCAGGGTTTTCGCTTCGTGAAATTGCTATTCGAGTAGGTCGCAATATGACTACAGTGTTAAGATGCTGGTCAAAATGGTCCGAAGAAGGTACCCATGAGCGTCGTCAAGGCTCTTCGACGTCATAGGAGGATCACCGATCGCGAAGAACGCCATCTAAGAATTTTGGCTCTAAGAGATTTCGACCACACGAGCTGTGGGCAGCCAGTGGATCACCCAATAAGATCTTTTGGTCTACGATCCTATCGACCAGTTTTGAGTTTGCCTCTTACTGCACGTCATCGTGGTCACAGGCTGGAATGGTGCAACGAGCGGGTGAATTGGGTGCATGAATGGCATCAAGTCATCTTTAGTGATGAGTCCCGTTTTTGTTTGTGGGCCCATGATGGTCGAAGAAGGGTGAGACGTCGACGCGGAGAAAGGAAGAATTTAAACTTTGCCATGGAACGGCATACTGCTCTTACACGAGGTGTGATGGTTTGGGGTGCAATATGCTACGGAAGTAAATCACTTTTAGTTTCTATTCCGGGTAATTTGAAGGCCGCCAGCTACATAGCAAACGTGTTGGAACCTGAAGGAGTACCCTATCTTCGGAGGTTACTTAATCCAATTTTTCAACAAGACAATGCCCGACTCCATACGGCGCGAGTTACTACCCACTATCTGGATTGTGGTATTGATGAACCCCATGATCAAATGTGGTTCGTCTTTCATGGCCTGCACGTTCACGAGATCTGTCACCAATAGAACATGTCTGGGATATGATATTAATAAAAAATTCAACTAAATTGCTTTATTAATACTGGGTGTTGCGGTTTTTATTCAAATCAGTATATGTGGAGCTAAACATAGTAGCCGGGTTAATAGCTAGTTTTTTGCTTTTTAGGAAAGCCACAGCTACCATATTGCCCTCGTTTGATAGGAACTCCAAGTTCTTCTTGCCCTGTGTATCCAAGTTGACTAAGTATGAGGTTACTTGTTCTCTTATTTGCCAGAAACGTTCAATAACTTGACCTTTACTTAGTCAACGAATATTGTTGTGTTGCAGTAAATCAGAATACGCTGAATCACTTTCAGGCCCTGAAGACCAGAACGAGGCCTCATAAAATTGATGAACTTGACAAAGTTGTCCATTACTTCTTTCAGAGTAGCACTAAGTTTTCCACAAAGGGCTGTCTGGTGAAATATGCATTGATAAGATAGTATCCTAGCAGATTTATCCCTGATTCTCTTTACTAATCCTTTTTCGTTGCCCATCATCGCTGGGGCCCCGTCAGTTGAATGGGACACCATTTTATCATAATTGATGTTTGATTTTGTCATGAAATCGTCAACAGTCTTGAATAAATCTTCTCCGCGAGTCTTGCATTTACACGACAATATTGCTAGCAAGTCTTCCCTGAATACTTTACTCTCAATGTCAAAAAACTTTTTTGGGACTTTTTCACTTTTTCCAAGTGCTCACGTAATATGGGATCATAGTGGCTAATCAGTTCTAGAATTCCCAGAAAATTTCCATTGTTGGGTATACCAATAAGATGACCTCTCTTCTATTACCTCTTTCAGTGCTTAACCTCTTTATCCCAAAAACAGAATAGTATCCAATATGCGAATTCCACTGTTTCACCATTAGCTAGGTTAGCTTTTTAAAACAGCCGGCAGTTTTTCATGACCCCCAAATCACTTCATCAACCAGGTGCGGAAGCAAGATATCGGTGTTGATTCTGCCCTTCATGCATCTTCCGTTCTGGACTTTTCAACTGCTACAGCAACATCGTTTCTTAGTCGTAGATTTTCCCGTGGTGGACCAGATGAAATAATAAGATGAGATGGAAATAATAATATTTCTATCTGGTTGGAATCGGTTGCTTACATTTGCTTGCATCCTTTGGGTAAAAAGTAAATCGGCGAGGGTTTCTTGATTTTTCTGTGCAACATGATAATTGTGTTCGCAATCGGCACGTTCTTTTCGCTTTTGTGGACGAGATTTGTGACGGTAAGACTTTTCGATCACCTATACATGATAAGCAATCAGAATAAATCAAACAAAAATGCAGATATGAGGCAACACAATATGACCTACCTACCTTTATGTAAAAAGATACTCTGAACAAAACTCAAAAGCTTAAATACCTGCACGTTATTTTCTTCCCTTGCACAATGTGTAATGTGTCTGCGTTCAAAGACGCCTGTTTATATATTTCTGTGTCGTAAACTCCAGAAAAAAATCATCAGAACATCATGGTAAATTCCCGAAAATTCCCTAAAATGCTAAAAAAGCATTTTATGGCACTAGATCTTTGGATTTATGTTGGATTTATTATTTATTTCCACAAATTGTGGAGGAGTCGGGTGTCAAACCTTCTGGAGGTATTTCAGATCACGACTTATTATATAATATACTAAATTACTATACTTATGCACAATTAATTTAAAACCTAGTTTTATAAAATGAAACTTTTTTGGAACTTTTATGACGCAAATCAAAAATCCATGGGCTGCTGTAAAGAAATATGGCTTGCTTCGTCGACAAAATAAAGATATACCTTCTAGTCTTTCCGATCCTAATGAGATTAATCAATATTTCATAAACGCTACTTTCTCACATGTAGCTTTAAACAAAAATTATACAATAATTACATCAATAACACGGTTACTAACATTCGTTTTGAGTTTAATGAGGTAGGTGATTTTGAGGTGGCGGGGGTGATCAGTTCAATAAAGTCAAATCCCACAGGTTATGATGGTTTAAATATAGAGCTCGTGAAGTCCTGCTGTCCACACATAGTTCCGCACACCCGGGATACGCAATCCAATTAACATTACTATCAATAATGAAAGGATACCCCGTAGTAAAAGTGTGAAAAATTTAGGACTTATAATTGACGAATCTTTGAAATTTGAGGACCACGTTGCATTATCTGAAAATGAGGCACTTTCGCTTATAGCGGAGGCAGATCTATCTAAACATCAGTACATTACCTTGCGAGGTGCTCTTATTACTCAAAATATTAGCGTACTTTCTAGTTACCAAAACACATCGCCGCAAAGAACAAAATCTTCTACTGAAATTAAACTTCACGGCTTTTTGGACCATACTTTGCTTATATTTACTATACTTTGCAGATGAAAAGCTTGCTAACATAGTTCTGTTCTTAAAACGGGGGTTTGACGAATGCACTGGTCACAGCGAATATCCATCCAACAAGTTAGGAAGCATTTGCTGATCAGGATTTATACGTAACTTATTTGTACTTTGTAACTTCAACTCTGTATGGATACAAATAGCAACTAACGTGGAATCGTATTGCAAAATCCTCGTCTGTCATTAGCTTGGTATTGCGGACCAATAAAATTTCAGTGTAAGAAAGAGAATGTTGACTTATCAAAGGAGAAAGAAGCTAGAGCTAGAGTTGAACTAGCTCTCAATATTCTCAATATTAATCTAAATATCGCAAGATGACCCTGACGATGATTGATGGCAAGTATGCAATGCATTAAGTTCAACTTCATCTTCATGAGTGTACTTTGTATGTAAGGTGGCACCAAAGACGATAAATGACGTTGATGCAGTTTTACTGAGGCCGGTTGATGTTACAACTCTTCCATTTGGGTTCTCACCTGCATGCTTGGATTAGTTTCTTCGTATATTTATTGAATAATGCCTATACACTTCAGTTTCAGAAGTGGTAAGCACGAGGGGATGACATCACCATAATAACGACAAGGATAGATTTAATCCAAGAGAAATTTAAGAGAAAAATTTGGATAACTATCGATAAAGTTCATTAAGGAGGAGCTTGAATATTCAATACAGGAATGCTGCTTCTATAGCAGGGATTGAGTTTGATGTGGAGATGTTCTGTCATTTTAGAAACAATGTCGTCTGGGTATACAATTAATCAGGAAGCATTTGATATGTTTGCTACAGAAATAGCCCGGTGCTTGGCAAAGCAGTATTCCTGGTATTATTTACCCGCATTCGTGTATAAAATACTTATTCATACTTCTCATTACGCAAGCATCGGGTGTCACGCGAAATAACAAACGAACATTTGTTGAATCGTCACTTATTAACATCTGACCCGCTAATAACGAGCCTTTGCAAACTTACGAAAAACCAGTCGAGCCATTTCCATCAGAAGTGTTATATCTCCTACAGTGATATAGAATAATTTAGGTTTTTTTCTGTAATATGTATAGTAATTGAGAATAATGATTAACAAACGTATTTACATATTAGAAAATATACTGCGTGCCATCTGTAGTCAAATTTTAGTATGTATTAGTGTAGAAGTTTGTCAAATTTTTATTTCTTATTTGTATAATAGTAGTAAACGCACTATAGTGTGAAGAAAAATTTCCCAGAAAAGTAAAGGGACTCACTAATTTATCAAAAAAGTGCCAAACTACTCAATATCAAACACACTGTATAGAATTATTTTGTAATAATAACATAACACGTTTTTTTGTGCAAATTTCCACGCTTTGTCGAGATATTAATAAAAATCAACTTTATTTGAAGCTGTAAGAGTAAAATTGACTATATGTATAATCCTTCCACTGGTAACCTACTTAACGAACTTTCTGTATACCTATTACTCTAATATAAATACCCCATATAGTTTTTAATTTGTAAATATATAGACTAAAATAGCTAATAAAGGATTTATAAATGTTGAATATTGAAAAATCTTAGTCGATCCACTGAAATCAGCTCTGAAATCCACTGAAAAACTCCATAATCAGCATGAAAAGTACAAATATTTTGTATCAATGACATAATTACATTTTGTGATTTCAGATGTCTTCTTATAACTATTCTTCAGCATTCAGATGTCTTCTGATATCATAAATGCAGTAGCACTGCAAGAACTGTTGGAGTTAAGTAATTTTATTATCCTATCAATAATAGTCACCAGTGGATTAAAAGATCAAGTATGCTTTTCATTTCATTAGAAAACTGAATGTCTGATTGTCTCTTTGAGTTCAGAAGTTAAAGATTTCCAACCGACCGTGTATTTAGATCCAGAAGGAATTAGAGGGCCCGTTTGCAAATTATTCTAGTCAGTTGGGTCTTATACGTCCGAAAAGAAACAGGATTTATTTCTATTTGTTTCTCTGCCCAAAAAGAACCACCGATTTATTTTTATTTATTTCCCCGTACGAATAGAAACATAGAATTTATTTCCGATGTATTTTAGTTGTTTCTCCGCCCAAAAAGTTGACACAAAATAATTTCTGTTGCTTCTCTGACGGGAAATTACTGTACCGAAAAGTAAACCGCCTGTTTAACCCTTCGCATTTTCCCCAATTCGGTTAACCGTTCCGAAGAAGAAGATATTCCTGAACTGGTTCAGGAATAGTTCAAGAAATCTGAATTCGAGCAGCCCGGAACGTTTCCAGAGGCTGAACCGCCGAGAACTTTGGCGCCCAACGACGGAAGAATTGAAGATTCAGTTAAGATTTAGAGAAGTTTATTATTATTTGAATTTCTTTAATTTAAAACTTTGTAATTAAATAAATAAATTTTACAACCGAACCGAAGTTTGTGCCAAAATCTTATACAAATTCACTAACTGAATAGTAATTAAAACTAATTAAAAAGTATTAACCTTTTTACATCGTTAAATAAATCTAATAGTTGAGTTCATTTCTCGTTTATTTGGAAAAGTATGTAAGATAAGTGAATACAAATATTTCCTTTTGCTTTTCCCGTAGATAATAATATTGCATTGTAACACGCGCCCCCCTCGAAAAACTACTGAAGGTACTTCCCTGGGGAGGGCGAGACGACACGTAGAGAATCGAACGGCAAATTCTCTACGCCTTCGGCAAATAAATAAATAAATGAATATTTACTTACTGTAGTGGGTTGGTCTTACCGGATGGCATCTGTTAGAAAACAGACAAGCTTACTGTAGTAGCGTATATGTATGTATTTTAGCAAAAGTAGAGATAAATAAAAGAAAAGGGTTAATTTAACAAATCTATTGAATAAAAAAATAATAGAAAACGTGTATAATTTTACATAAACAATTTACTTTCTAACTAAACTCTATCGAAACAGGGAAGCCTGATACAACGTCTGGGAACGAAGCGGATATATACTTTGACTTACCGATATCTTAGCAAACAGTAACTAATTCAACAAGGGGTTTACAAATAATCTGAAGCACAAACAAGAACCTTCCCACGGATACAGTCTCTTTACGTAAGTGGTCGCACGTCACTTTGAGTTTAAGGGTCGTTGATCGGTCGAGGGTTTTCAGGGGTTTATCTTCCTCTTTGGGACGAAGGGGTAGATGTTCAGGGTACTGCTAGGCTCCGGGGTGTACGATGACCTCTTGGGAAGTCCGGGGATGATTCTCCCGTTTGAAGAGATGGTAGACACTCCTGGACTGCAGGTGGGAATTTCCCTAGTCTACTCCCGAAACGCGTATTTCCCTAGTTTACCGGCACTAACCAGGGAGACCCAACTCCCGACACCCTTAGACAAGACCGACTTCCGACACTTCGACTCTTACGGACTAATCGGACTCCCTGGACTAACTAAGCAACCACTAACTTATTGGGGACGCTCTCACTGCCTTTTATCACCTTTTACAAAAACTCGGGGAATCCCCGGAGCTTTTTCCTCCCATCCTTATAAGTCGGAGGTGTCGAGGCCTACTCCAGTATTTTCGATGGTGTAAACAATTTTGTAGAGGTTGAGTGTTATGATAGCTACATTTAGGCGTGGGTTGTAAAGGGTTAACCATCCCCAAGACGAGCTACAATGACGGCATTGACTTTTATTTACAGTTATTCAGGTTTGTTCAGGATTCTTAGCTATGAAATATGCTTTAAGAAAAGTGTAATATGAAAAACTTAAGCAACCCGATTTGATACAGCATACTTTATGCTTAATACTGTTATTATAAGTAATAGCAGTATTTTAAATAAAATATTTATATAATGAATTAAAACAGAATATTCATCATTCATCGTACATTCATCATAAATTCAGTCTGAACATAACTGCTTAACATCTGAATTTTTCCGCTTCTAATGGTTTGTATAATATACTGAAATAATTTTTTTATAAAGTGTAATAAGCAAAATGTGATCACAAATTATTTTTCTACATTAAAACAATATACATATAAATAAGTATGCAATAAAATATAAATATCTTGTTAAAGTTGTGCTTTTTTACTATTTGACATCGACCCTCATAACCACGGTTTGCTACTGCTAGGCATTTAAGCGCAGTAGATAGCATTCTAGCATTCTAGGGGCGGAAAAACTGAACCTAGATTATGAAAAAAATTAATGAAATCCATTAAAAAAACGTTCAGAATATTGTTACGTAGGCTCCAACATAGTGTTCAATTTCATTTCAAAGGAATTGTAGAAACGTGCATGGGAACAAGATCTGTCCACAGTTTTGATATCTCAGCAAGGTGGCTGAACTGGGGAAATGTTGAATGGACGTGCGAGAACGGTGGAGAGAGCATCATGTTACCATTGTATTAGAATTAAGTAATCAACTGGTCAATCATCACACGACTTCCTCTTACCTCTCTTGAATGTTAATACTTTTCTTCTTATAAATTTATGAAAGATATGTACTAGGTGAGGTATTGTTTAAGAGTGAAGGAACCCTGTCGAAAATCGATCGATAATGTTCTGAAAACCTACCTACATAAAGCAAGTGCCATTTTTTGTAAAAAAACGAACAATTCCGATACAGTGAACTGTATACCGGGTGACTGTAAATGATTGAGGCAATTATGTGGGTTGGCATCCCTGATGATTTGGTAATATATCTGTCTTTATGTCAAGATTAGTTTGCAGGTTAGGGTAATTATTAGGGTAATAACGACAATTTTATATTATTTGACGTTTTGATTTGACAAATTTAAATTGAAAATCAGGGATGCAAACCGGAAAACAGAAAAATCAGTAAACGTATGTTACTGTATAAATAAGGATGACATTTGTATCGGATGATCCTGTTATATAAACATGCAAGTCGTAAGCATCTTGCATTCATTCCAATTATTTCAGCATGATCCGACACCCAATAAAAACAATTTCCTGTGCACAATGAATGCGCAATACCTACTTCAATAGTCATTAAAATGTCGAACAGTTCGGCCCTAAAAACAACACTTTAAGAGTCCAATTCGATTAATTTTGTGCTCTTGCTCATGAATGAGAACCTGTTACGTGGTAGTTTGGTGAGCTGATGGGGCTCTTTTTTCAATGAGGTGTGATCGGAGATAAGGAATGCTTGCTGGACAAGCGTGTTGATGACTGCTTGCTTTTGAGCTGGGTGATGATGGGAGTGGAAGTTCAGGTATCAGTCCATGTGAGCACGGATCGATCATATATTTTACCATTGGGTAAACGGGATTGTAGGACATCAGGGAAGGGGAAAATAGCTTCTGTTTCTACCTTTACGGTAAAGCGGATGTCTCGGTGTTGGAGTTTAGGAAAACAAGGTAGTTGTTTAAAGAGTCCCTACCACGTGACTCGACCTATCCGAACCAGAACTTAGGTTTTTGATTATAGAACATAAAGCCTTGAGGTTGGAACGCTTCCATAAAAATGTTAGCAACGGCAAGCGAAATAGGGGAACCCATGGCAGCTCTAGACACTTGTTCATAAAACTTGCCACTTTGAATTGGAAAAAGGTGGAGGTGAGGCATTCACTAACTATATTGGCAAGGTCAATATGCGTATGGGAATTGTTGGATAATGGTGAATGAGTTAGGAATTGGAACTTTTTTGAACATATTGAGTCTATGTGCACCAAAGTCAACACTGACGAGAAGATCATTGTCATCCATGATAAGGGAATCTATGTGTTCGACAAAATGTTGGGAATTAAGGACAAAGCAGTCGGTTTTGCTGGTGTACGGTTTTAGGATTTCGGTAAAGTTTGTAGGTAGGGAAATCTACGGTACTAACAATAGATCCGAGTGATACATTAGATTTGAAGATTTTAGGAAGACCATTCATTTTATGGAATTTAGAGTTATGTGGGATTAAGCTTTCTTGTACATCTAAGTTCCATACGGGATGTGGGATCAGGTGGGGGAAATTTTTAGGATTCATCTTGGAACAAGGAATTGATTTTCTGTTCATACTCTTGGCTGTCACGAACAACAGTAGCGTTGCCCGTGTCAGCTCCGAGTATAATAATGTCGGGATTGGTTTTTTAGAGCAGCTCATTCGGAAACCATTAGAAAAAATCCATTAGAAACATTGGATTTGGGAAGTTGGAAACGTTGTAGAATTTTGGAAATTTCATGTCGAATAGGACCAGATATATTGTGAGAGAGTCTGACTAATGTAGCATCACCAATACACTTGCAATAATCATCTCCGCAGGAATGAGTTTTGGAGCCAACGCGAAGTTTGCACCCTTGGATAGAGTAGATTGTTCGTCAGAAGATTATGGATAGAAAGAATGGTTTATGACAGCAAGGGAGCAGGTGTAGAAGTCTGTTTAGGAAAAAAGGCACTGCTTTTTCGGATATGGGTTGTGGTAGTTAAAGTGGTAGTGATGTCAGCCTGTTGGAAAGTTATGCGCTCCAAAAGGTCGAAATGAGGTTGTGAAAGGGTTCAATTAGTACTGCAGAACTATTCAATTCGGGAAGCGCCACTACTGCTGGACAGTGGTTAGTTGATTTCTTGCTTAAACATTAAACAAATCAACTTTCAAATTATATTTTTTATAGTATCATTTTTATATTATTATATATATATATATATGTATATATATATATATATATATATAT